>CM035791.1:27974505-28057005 GCA_020466265.1 Siphamia tubifer | reverse complement strand
AATGACATCAGATGTTATGACTGTCTTAGTGTGCAAGTGTTTCTCAAAAATGTTTGTAGCACTTTTGTTTAATAAACACTTTAGACACTTAGTAATGCGTTGCGTATTGTTGACATTTGTGGTAGTGGAATTGTATCCAGATTATGAAATGTGGAAAAATGTATAGATTTGTTCAATAATATTACTTGGAATAATCAGCCGTTTTCATTGGTCTCTGTATCTATGAAGCCAAAGCTCAGATACACAGTAGCAGAGCTGTAGAGACCGTTCTATGTAGGGTGACGTGTCTTCAGCTGCATACACTCAGAACCCTCCTACAGGGTTGTATAAATGACAGTGTATTTATTTATGCATTAGAATGTAACTGCTGTGAAACAATCTGAAAGGATTTCAGTTGTTTGTTTAGTGGCCTTCGTCTCACTAACACTACTCGTCATTCTCTTCACAATTCTGTAACTGTTCACTGAGCTGCAATGAGGACCTAACTTTAATCACTTGTTTATCAACATTAACTAAACGCCTACATATTATACCATTGATCTTATTTGATCTTTATGGTTAAACAGACTATGTGGTCTACAGCCATAGAGTTTAACGTATTAAAAAAAAAAGTTTATATAGCCCTGTTGTCAAGTGAATGCTTGCTTTGCAATATAAATTTATTTAAAATGATCAACTCCCAACAAGTTGTGGGAAATGGAAAGTTGCCATGTGTATAGAAAGGGGCCAGATTTGTGTAATCCAGTTTATAAGGGAAATGTATAATTGTGAAATCCAGAGATTAAGTTTCTATTCAGACCTACTTTGTTTGGACAGTTTAAAACAGCCCAGAGTTCATTTCCCTGCAAAGTCCAGACTTTCCCTGTGCAATGCCAGCACAGTTTGTCACATGTATACTTTTGTTTACAAATTTTGGTCCACCAACAAAAACTGCAATGAGAAGGTAATCCTAACCAAATGAAAAATAATACTGAATTTGATCCAAATCAAATAAGTGGACCAAAGGACTTTCCAGGTGTGAATAGACCCTAACCGCATGCAGTAAGTCTTATAACTGTAGATCTCGTTTGGGCATGTCTCCTAGAGCTCATGGTCAGTTATCATTTGCCACTTTCATGCATATAGAAATGGTTATAAACAAATCCTAACCATTCTGCCAATTAGTGTTTTTTAGTTTTAATCATAATACTGTAAACTGAGTCTTGAAAGCTTCAGACCTTTATATACAACAGTTTAAAGGGACAAAACATCACAGTAAGTGAAATATAAAGGCTTAACCGTGTTCTCTTTCTGGGTAAAGTAGAAAATGTGAAAGCAAATTCATCTGTTTCATCTGTTTTTTTTGTTTCAATGTCTGCAAAGTCCATCTATTTTATGAAAAATTTAAAAAGGAATGAGTCATATTTTTATGCAATTAAAATAATTTGCTACTCCAGTAAGACTACATAAACAAGTGATGTAATGCATGTTACATTATGTCTTTGTATTAAGATTTTACCCCGGATCCCTTCTCTTAAATGGCTTTATGCACCTGTTGTTGTGTATTCTGAATAAGCAATGACTTGGAAAAACAGCAGGACTTCTCAGAACTGAACTAGCTTTCCGGGATAAAAAAAAATGTTTCTCTACTGCTGTATTCAGCTTTTGTCTGGCATGAATACTCTTACATATATATATATATATATGTACACTTGCATTTACATGTTGCGACACCATAGCAACTAAAAAAGAGGGCCATGCTGAGGCCCAGGAATCACGTTGAGGAATGTTCTAAATGTGACAGGAGTTGTTGAGGGCACATAAGCTGTAAGCTGTGTGGACCAACAGCTTAGCTCTTGGGTTTTGACCTTTTCACTCTGTGTCACAGGTGTACAAGTTGTTGATGTGCTGCTGTAGTGTTGACAACAACAGAGGACAGTGGTAGGACAAGAACAAAGCCATGCACATGTGTTAGGCAAGAGATGGCCGCTTTTGTCTCGATGCGGCATTGTCCCCCTGTAAGACTTTCGGAAGATTGTCTTTTCTTTTTTTCTTTTTTTTAAAGACTCCGATAAGTCAGGATACCCTATAGGCAATTTCACTTGTGTTGGTTTTGGTGACTAAGTAGAGTCGACAAACTTGGGCTTTGTGATCTGGGAGAAACACTCAACATCCTCTGGCACTGACATTTCAATCACAGCACTTCTACAGGGCTAGAATTCAGCCTGCCTAGTCCCGATTAGCCCACTTACATAACCTTCATTTCAGACATTTAAAAATAACGCAGAACCAAGGATGAGCAGGTTTGCGCATACCCTGCTTCATAGAGTTTCAAGAACACTTGCATTTCAACAGCAATTATGAAGGCAAATACACTCTCAGATCAGAGAAGATTCATCTCTGCTCCTACAAAAGAAGTGGGCCCAGTCTTTCCATTTGTGTGTGTGTTTATGTTACATAAACAGGTGCACACAGCAGCAAGATCTACACACTGTCTTTGCATTTGACTTACTGTTGTCTTAAAGCATGCTCTACCAACTTTAACAAATATTTTTCATCAAAGAGCTTTTTAGAGGCAGCACAACCCAATTTTGGAAGGTTGAAGTTTACAGACACTTGTGCATGTTTTGTGGTGTAACCGTAGATGACACAAGGCCCCCCGCAATCACTGAGAACATTTTTAGTTGGCTGACAGTTGGCTCTGGACTGATTCCAGGAAAAAGGTTTTCTGAATATCAATTTAAAATTCCAACCCACATGGATGGTGTGTTCAATATGAAATGGTGGGGTTTTCATATATTGCAACAGAACTGTAAACAGGATTTTTTTTTAGGTGTCTCATGAAACATATTCAGAAAGCACATCTCAAGTGTGCATGTTTTTGTGCTGCCAATGTATCATATTTTTGTGACATAATTCTTACATACTGTCAAGTCCTCATCGAGGTTGTCCCATCCACACTAGAAATGCCAAAGTGAGACCACATTTTGAATTTTAAAGGTACAGTGTGTAGAATTTTCCTCAGTGTTCTTTATAATAAACACACTCATTACTGATTAAAATGGAGTGAAAGAGTCCCCAATCAGTCAAAAGATTACCCTGTTTGATCACTTTTAACCTATAAGAATCCATCTAAATATACATAGCGTGGGTACACCTCACGGGCGTCGCCATATTTTTCTGTACTTGAGCCAAAAGAGGACAAAAGTCCAAATAGGTGTCTGTAGAATGGACAGACAAGAACAAACATAAATCCATAAACTTTACACTTTACAAATGTTATTTCTACTAGTGTAATGATACAAATACAACTGACTAGAATCAGCTGATCATAAAAACTGTAGCATAACCAAAATGGTAGCACTAGCATAACCAAGACATCCAAGAGACAAATGATATCTGAAATCTACTCACGTTCATTTCATGAATGTTTTTATTTTTCTATACTTACCTCATCACTCGATGGAAGTGATGACAGATGAGTTGTGCTGTTTGGCATTACAGCAGCTTCTGGAAAAACACTAAATGTACAGCCAAAGCGATTTGTCCCAAAGTGGATGCAGTAAGGTATGCAGAACAGCGCAGTGCTGTTTTTATGCTGATTCAGGTGTTTACTTCCACCTAGACAATGGGAGCTACACACTGTAACTTTAACGATGCCAAGTCTATCATATTAATGTTTGGGTTTTTTTTTCTTCTTCCGTCGGCCCGATTTCCAGCCAGTCGTATAAGGGGTGCCCCCTGTACGACATGTAAAACAGTGACTTGACTCACTAAAGAGGAATGATCAAAGACGTTTAGTGTCTATATTTTAATAATTAAAATGCAAAAAATGATATGCAGCAACAGTGCATTGATAATTTACCATAAGAATTAATATCATGATAGTTCATGTCAGTATTTTGCCATACTCCTAATTGGCACAGAAGCTGACATGTTCCACAGGGTTATTGATGCTATTGCTACTTCCAATAAGACCATGCACAAGAATGTTTTTTGTCCAGATTTTTCAGCTGGTGTGTGTGCATAGACAGAGGCTTCAATAAGACATCCTCTGCAAATTAGGCTTTTGATGAATACTTCCTGCACTGGGAAAAGATAGTGGTTTGTTAGATGCTGAACTGCAGTGTGGACTTTTACCCTGACACACAACCTCACCATATTCCAGCCAGCTGACCTTGTTAATATATACCTCCTGAATCTTACCCGGCCCTTAACCTGTTGCTCTTCAGAAATCCTCCCCCGAATCCATAAAACAGAATATTTCACATTACAGACACAGTCTCTTAAGTAAAACCACCTGCCAGGGCTCTTGTGCATAATCCAGGCTGTGACCTAATATTCATTAGTGCGGTCTAGTGATGCTGAGACTTTCATTACCCTGAGGACTTAATTATTGGTGTGTTGCCTTCCCAGAGGATACACAGTCCGTGTTTGGATGGTTTATCCTGAAGTAACCTAGACATCTTGCAGTCAGAAAGACAGTGATATTTTTGTTGAGAAATGGAAGAAACTGACCATCTCATTACTTTTATATGGTCGTGTTACATATTTTTGATTTGTCTTACGTTGCATAATGAACCCTGACTTACTGATTATTTATTTTATCATCATACAGGCTCAAATTGCACTGACATATTCTCTGTTTTGTGATCCCTCAGGAGCGTGGAAGTGCTATGGGTAAGCTGGAACCAATCTCCCCTGTGAGTCCAGTCCACATGGACCCAGACTTGGATCTGGTACCGGCACGCTTCTCGAAGGAGGAGCTCATCCAGAACATGGACCGCGTGGACAGGGAGATCACCATGGTGGAGCAGCAGATTTGCAAGCTTCGCAAAAAACAGGTATACACATAGATTTGGCCATTATTTAGAGATATTGGTCTACTGTCTGAAGAGATTAGGCTACTTACTGATGCAATCTCAAAATTCTGCTGAGCTGTTTGAGTTTTTGACAATTTTATGCTGCTTCATAAAGAAGTTCTGGCCATGTCTCTCTTGGCATTCCTCAGTTGATGGAAGATATTCAGATTTTTCTTTGCAAAATGTTTCAGGTATTCATTGTTGCATCAACAGTGTAGAGAACAAAATGGGTGTTTTAAAAAGCACAAGATAGGTATTTTCCGCAAGTACTTATTTTAATAACCTCTTACTATAGACTTGTCCTGTGATGGTAAAAAAGCTGAATGATATCGAGTTCCATTCATTCCATTCATGTATATAGTGCACATATTTTTCCAAACATTACTGAAAATGTATTAAGGTATTGAAAATCTGATTTGTCAAACTTGTAGATGTTTCTATTTTCCAGTGCTGTCATCCTTATTGATTTTACGTAGTCACAACACTCAACTCATTGAAAATGTCCATGTCTGGGTTTCCAATACAATATTCCGTGGCAGACTTTACTTGGCATCAGTGCAAAAAAAGTCTTAAGCAGATTTTGCGGTCTCGTAATCACTGCATTTATACTGCATAGCAGATTATTTCATCAGTATGTTGCCGTTTTGTACATGCATCCCGTCAGGCAGCTGCATTATCTTCTCTTCTTTTTATTTAGGAAAAGTAGGTTAAAAATATATAAGGTTATAAATAACAATTTCCCCAGGGGAGGTGAAGGATTATGGTGGAGATTTTGTGACTGCTAAATCACTCGCATCCCGGCCACACTGCCTTGCCTTTGGCTGTCTGCCATATTTAATAAAAAAAAAATGGTATTGGCCAGCTTACTCTTAAAAAGAGAATCCCCCTTCCCCCACAAATGCCTTTATATCAACTTTCTGTTTGTTATAAATTAACCTGTGGGTGTCCTGGTTATGTTCAAGCAAATGATGTGACTTTTGTCCAGTATTATTCGAAAAGCTTTTCTCTACAGAACTATTAAAAAATAACTATTCTATTCAATTTCTAAAGGCTTTTTAACATTATTAATTTGGATTTGACAGGCTTAAATTATTGATATGTTTCAAGTATTATGAAATCTTCTGATGAGGATTTCATTGAAGCTTTCAGCATTATGTTTTGCTTACACACTATGACGGCTATTTCCATTGACTGAAGAAAATTACAGACTTTTTTTAAGCATGTAGGTGATTAAGAGGCTCAATGCAAATATGTTTTTTCACAGATGGTTTTGCACTCTGGCTCTCCTCAAGCATTAAAACATCTGGACTAATTAAATGGCATGGTACAGTTTGGCAGAGTCAGTGGATGGGTGGGAGTTAGCGCTTAGGTTACAGCCAGTCTGTTGTGTCAGCCAAGCTTGGGATGTCTGGTTTGTTTTATTTTACTTGGTGGTAGGTTTGAAAATTGAAGGGGGTCTCTTTGGGAATGTTGGTGTATCCCTCACCAGATGCTCACCCAGGCCTATAATAGCATATTATGATCCATCGCTGCTCCCCTGTGGACTGTCTAGAGGCCATCTTTTCCCTTCGTCTGAGGCTTTTAACAGAAGGCCTGACTTGATTATAAAGCAGCTAAAGGCATGGTGCTTAGAAGCACTTGACTTGAGCATTCAGACAGCTAGTTACATGTGATACTCCACTGCTTTTACATTGTGGGTGTATATTATGTCAGATTTTCTGTTAAAGAAGTCTGGAATTTTTCAGAATAATTATATTTATTAGGGGATGTAGCATTTAAGACCCTATTGTACATATAATATCACTGTATGTGTATGTGTTTATACGGTGCTTTACCATCTTCAACTTATGGGAAGAAAATGAGCAGTTGATCTTACTGATTTTGATTCTATCTACCAATTTATGGCTGGACAGATCCTACCATTCTAATTCATGTATCTGATTATATGTATTGAAATAGCTGCTTTCCATGTTGGATCATATAATGATTCACTATACAAGTGATTAGTTGTTTGCTCATTATTGTCCGATATTACATTATATGAAAGGACATGGCTACTTTTGTGTAGTTAATGTGAAGCATATGGTTAAATTCTTATCAATAATAATAATAATAAAGAAACAGTTACATTTGTCATTGGTTACATTTGTGTAGTCTCTAGGGTTGAGTGTCAAAAAGGTTTCATTTGGTACCAATACCAAATAGGTGCTTTCAAAATGGTACCAGTTCCTAAACTGTATTTAAACTTTAAAAAAACAAAAATTACACCCATCTTAAATTGGAGCCAGAGACATACACAGTTGAACTGTGTATGTACATGAAAATGTAACCAAAAGAGTTATCTAACTAGTTCGCCTGACAAACGTACCAACTGTGAAGCCACATCTCTGCTGCAACTTATTAACCTAGTAGGACATGTTATGCCACTAGTTGAGGAATTCACATGAACCAGTTACTTGAACAATATTTGTGGATGGCATTAAAATGACTCGCATGAAGAACAAACTCTGGCACTGTCATTATCCAGTATCTCCACAGTAGCTGGGTCTGAAGCTTTACAATGACAATCCCACACTGGGTATTTCCATTTCTGGGTATTTCCATTTCTGATATGCTATTAGCACAATGCTAGGCTTACTTGGTTCATAACTGAAGCTTTCAATCGTGGTGAACCCTTCTTTTTAAAGGTAAACACCCTGTGTGTCACCAAGTGCTTCATTAAATTGGATATATTCCCGCCTTTGCACGTACATGTCTTTAGACACCCATCGTATATGGAAGAATCTGTATTTTTTTTTTCTTGTGAAATGTAACTATACTTTTAACCTTCTTGCCTTTATCATCTTGACACTGTTGCCTGTCTGCAAATGCCTAATGTGTATGCTGCTGTTGACAGAGGGTGTTTTTTGTGTGGTACTGAAATAAGGTATTGAAATTCACATTAGAGTTTGGTCTGATTAGTACTGTTAATGTTTACATAATGTATAGGTGTTGTTCCATACCTACACTGATATTTGATACCCAACCCTAGTAGCCTCTTACCTTTCCTAATGTTTATTCAGGCTGATACAGGTGCTGCTGTCTGAGTGAAAATGCTTCTTTTTCAGCATCTGTCGTTAGCCTCCGAGTGAGAGTCAAAAAAGTACTTGAATAAGAGCAAAGCTTAAATTCTTTCTTTCCGTCTGTGTCCTGGTTAACGTTTCAGTAAAGAGTAACTCCAAAAATGTTGTGGTTTTGTGACTGCCACATCCAAGGAATAGTTGGATTTAAGCCAAAGAAATTGTTAGCTGTAGGGACTGCTATGTTTTTCTGCATTTGTCTTGTCTTAATTTAGTCCCTTTTGCATTTTTATGTTTTGTCTTCCTTCTCTGCATCCCTCTTGCTGTTCCCCTGACTTGATGGTTCAGCCACACAGCAGGCACTGGCTTTGTTTACAGGCTGTTTTGGTAACTATTTGATTAACTAGGCCCCGGGGAGTTAATAGCTATTAACAGTTAATACCACAGTTAGTTTCATCACAGCTGGAGTGCTAAGGGAAAATGGGTGATCAAGCACATTCACACTAACCTCATAACGGGAACTGGTGAGCAAGCAACAGGTCTTCCTAGAAAATCAGGGGTTTAAGTGATAACTGTTATCTTTGTGTTTGTGTTGCAGCAACAGCTGGAGGAGGAGGCTGCAAAGCCCCATGAGCCAGAGCGGCCTATCTCGCCACCACCTAGCGAGGCTAAGCACCGCAGCTTGGTGCAGATCATCTATGATGAGAACAGGGTGAGTGCAATCACACCATATTCCATCAGTCAAACACGGGCTACCTTTAATGCAAAATTGGTTTCTTTTCATCATACATTGATCACACTATTGATACATATGAAAGGGCTGAAGTGGCAAGATTCTTACCTTCACAGATTCATAGATATCTCACTATGATTATGCAAGATGTGTTAGTCATTTATATGTCCTGAGTATGATGTTGCCATTCGTGGGATTATTAAGAAGAATTGTTTACAGTCCTTGTTAAGTTGTCTACACTATCCATCAAGAATATACCTTGACATAAATTACAAATAGATTTGGTGATCACAAGAAGAATATACTTTTATCAGTAGTAGAAATTGGAGGTGAACTCCGGATTACTCCTGTTATTGTGAATACTGAAAAAGATCCATCAGAGTGGTGGTACCAGACACAACACACCACATCCCATATAGCTTGCTTTGGAATCAGTCCAGCTAATGTCATCATGTCTACGCATTTGCTGATGTCTGCATAAACATAGATGGCATAGACACACACACACACACACACACACACATAAGGCCTGGGACGATATGCTTTCATGCCGATTTGATTCTATTACAATTTTTTGAGTGCCGATTCGATTTAAATTGCGATTCTTCGAATTCCCAGATTTTTCAAATTTCGTGCTTGCCTTTTTAACACCAGACCACGTGAAAAACCTGATTGATGATGCCTACAGATCGGAGCCATATATCCCAAAAGAATATAAGATGTATTCAGCAATAATATATTTGAACCAGATTTTGGGAAGTAAACTGCGACGTATATCTGCAGGAGCCTTTAAATTAACATACTTCATAACAAAGTGAACTTAATTTCTCATTTCAAAGCCTGAACTGCATGTAATAGAGGCAAACAAATGTACAATATAAAATCTATTTTCTCCAGTATTTATTTACCTTATTTAGCTGTTCCTGCTCTGCATTTACCTCAGGATGGTGTCTTGCTAAGTGCGCAGTAATGTTTGTGGTGTTTCCGCAGTATGCCACGTGTGCATTTACAAATAATTTTCCACATGTACAGCTCTGCTCTTTCCTTCATTTAGAAAGCCCACACAGTTTAACTGTTAACTATATTTATTCAGGAACAACTTATTTTCTCTAAGTTTTCAGATATCCTGCTCTGTTGAACGCACCAGAGATGTTAACGACAGTATTGTGTTTAGAATTAGCCGCTGTGTTATGCTAAGCAATTGTGTCAAGGTCGACATCTCACCCTCTTTTTCCCAACTTTAATTCATATACTCCTGGTTTATTACTGGATATAAATACCACAAGGTGAGATTAAGAACAGAATACAGTTGGAATAGATATTAGCATAGTGTATTGTTTAAACAGCATAAGTTAATGCTGTTTAACACTGGTGTATTGTTGACGCTAATATGATAATAAGCTAGCTGTCGTCTGTGTGTCTTCCGTGAGGTAATTTCTGTGTATTCCATGACTCATATTATACATCTGAGTGCCTAGAGTCTTTACAAATGGTAATCCCCCCCCCGGCTTGAAAGGAATCATTTAAATATGCATTAAAATATGGGAAAAAACATTTTTGAACCAAAAAATCGATTTAAAAAACGTATAACAAAAAAATCCCGATACATATGTGAATATATTTTTTTTTGTTTCTCCCATCCCATTATATATATATATATATATATATATATATATATATATATATATATATATATATATATATATATGTATATATATATATATATATATATATATGTATATATATGTATATATATATGTATATATATATATATATATATATATATATATATTATAAATAAATAGTGTCTACATGCTTAACCCAGAGAAGGAAAATGATTTGCAACATACAAATACGACACAAAAAATACAAAACCTGAAGTTAACACTACTGTATTTTCTCCCCAAATAACTTTATAGAAAATATTGATGCAATTTCCATCAGCAAGATTACTTCAAGGATTGATAAATCACTTTGCACATGTTAAATTAATATGCTTACATTTTCTCCTCCCACCACATGCACCAATGTGTGTAAATGTCAAATATTACATATTCATTGTGGCAAAAGTAACTGGATGTCGCTTTTTTGCACCTTGGAAAGACACAACAGTAAATATGCATTGTTAATGAATCAGTTTGCACATTTTTTTGTGGGTGCAATGCGTTGGCAGATATTTTAATACACATACACCTTTAATAGATCCAGCTCTCTGGGTTTACTGTTAGAGCAGTCGCATGGACCATAGCCTGACTAGTTGAAGGTTTTACCTAAAGAGACAAATAAGTACCCTTTGACAAAACATTTACTGATTAGTGAGTATAAACCGCAATGCAAGGTTTTCCTTGTTTTTATATGTGACATATAGTTCCTGCAATCACTGACAACACTGGTTGCTTTAGCTGATGTTAACCCGTGATGGCTAACGTTAACCCTAACCTTGTTTACAGTGACTGAAATTTTCAGTACAATATCAGTCGCAACTAGGCAACTCTATATAGGAATCCAGATGATTGGTAAATGGACTGCACTTATATAGCGCTTTTCCACCTTCATGGTACTCGGTGCTTAAAAGATCCTCACATTCAGCCATTCACACACACACACACACACACACACACACACACACACACACACACACACACACACACACCAGTAGGCAGCTGCGGCCGTGCAAGGTTCTGCCGGACCTATTGGGTAACATTTAGGATTCAGTGTCTTGCCCAAGAACACTTCGACACGTGAACGACCTGAGCCGGGTTTTGAGCCACCAGCTTTTCAGTCAATGACTTACTCTACCAAATGAGACAGCTGTTCCATGGTCTACTTTCACTTGTCCCATCTTAGGTTTGTAGAAACATTTGCCCAAAATATATTAAAATTAAATGTTTTTGTCTTACTAATGGCAAGCCTGCCAATGTTTATTTCCCAAAATGAGTTTGCTAGAGAGAAAAGGTTTAAAGTGGCTTCATGTCTGAAAACGACTTTCAATCATTACGGGACACAAATGGACAATTTCTAACAGTATTTTACGGCCCTCTCGAATGTTGTGAGAGCTCCCGTTCACTTTGAATTGCATTCCCAGCCTTCAGTGGGCGGGTTTTTTTCGATAATCGCCCAGTGCACCATTAACGCCTGCTGCCCATGGCAATGTATTTTGTCACTTCAGATTCACGTTACCATATCACTCCGCAGGTAGTTTGGCCACTTTTAAAGTAAATATTCACTACGTTGTAACGGCTATTATATCCAGTCTATTAGAGTAGTAGCACTAATAAGCTGTAATAACCCGTAGAATAAGCGGGATAATGCATTCCCCACAAGTTAATATTCCCCGATGGGGTCGAACAGCACCCCGACGCCGAAGGCGGAGGGTTGCTGTTCTGCATTATCCCTTGCTAATTTAATGATGACTATGGCAGTTTTGTTGGTTAAGCTTCGATAATCTTTTTTTACATGCGTGTTTGAGGCTGTCCCACACCCACAGTAATATTAGTCATGATTCAGAAGGTGAGTGTGTGGAAACGTGCGCAGAGCGACACCGGGTTTTCCTTAAAGCAGATAAGAAACTGCTGGAATCTGCAGCCAAGCAGATCAGTGGTGAACTGGTGTTGTCTATGCTGCTCTTCACACATGACATTGTGCCATAAAAATGGCATTTTGTGATTTTGTGCGAGTTGTGTATATATCTATATTTAGGTACTCGAGTAAAAGTCTGTATGTAGAAGATTTTCTTCCTTATCTACAGAATGCCAAAAGGCTTTTATATTCCTCCTTCACATCCTGCTGTCAATGTCAGGCAAGGCTGAATCATTGCCAGGCTGAATAAAAAAGCCTCTAAAGGTCAAGTAGTAGGAGTGGGCATGATGCACACAGCACAGTGACATAAACACACACTGACACAAATCATTGTCTTTAGTACTCATGAAAGTACATCACTCTTTCAACAAGAGAAAATAGCTGGGAGGCCTTATAATGTTATTTTGTAGTTTGGTGAGTGCTATTCACTGAACTCATTCTGTGCATCAGGGCTCTGTGCTGGAGATTACATTTATAATGGAGTGATTCTCAGTGCTCTCAGTCCACCTAGTGGTCAAATCCACCAGTATCTTTAAAAAACTGTTTTTGTTATTGTAGTGTAGTGTAGAGAATTTCTCTTACACTAGACCACAAACTAGAATCAACCTCTTTACTCCCCCCACCCCCCACCCCACCCCCCCACACCCGCGCATTTGAAACTAGGAGTAATGTTAAACATTCACAGTTCACAGGAAAAGAGCTCTTGGGTGTTTTGAGCAGCTTGTCTCACACATTTAAGGCAAAATATTCTCCTTTTGAAAGATAAAGAAGAGAGCTGAGGGGGAATATCCTGCATATGGAGAATACGTTCCACCTAATCACCGGCAGGTCCCAAGGAACCCTTTAAAGAAATCATCTGACTACAGACATTGTACCTAATGGTTTTTGGACATACTGTTAACATTGCGGTGCTCTCCTATTGCAAGTACAAAGAGGGCTTGTGATTTACCAGTGCTTAATGATTGCTCAAGACTTGTCTGAAAGGCTGGAAGTCTAAGAGTGACTCATGCCTTACTCCACAATGTAGCTTGACCTCTGTACCACTTTCCATTTCCCTTCTCAGTGGCAGGATGTGCTCTGGCCTAGTGCCCCCTTTCACCTTGCTATCTCTCTTCTTCAATCATTTTTAACCCACACAAAAAACATCATTACTGTGGCACCTGTACAGAAATAAGTAAACATCATCTATCTACCTGTATACATTCATGCATTCTCTCAGTTGCTCAGAATTATTGTCTTGAATGTTATGATTCATAAAAAAGACCATTTAGAGAAAAAGACAATTCAGCAAAGTAATTATGTATTTACATATTTGTATATTTTGCCAATATTGATGTATGAACAAGTAGTATATTCAGTTAAATTCAAGACTTTATTTATCCCAAAGGGCAATTTAAGAACAGTGTAAGAGACAGCAGTGCAATGTAAGTGCAAGTGTAAACGTATAAAAGATTAGTAAGTAAAATGACATGTTAAATAACAATGAAATAATAATAAAAAAAACTTCACCATGGAGCAACAAGTGCAAATGAGCAAAAGACAGTCCCAATGTAACTTGAAGGTGGAGGTCTTAATAGTTGAGGAGGAGGACAGCCTTAGGAACGAAGGTGGCCCTCCTCTGAGTTCTGAGATATTAAAGTGAAAATATCCATTATTTGTTTAAATAAGCTCAAATCCACCATATATCACCGAAATGACTCCTCTCCCTGTCTATGAACATGATATTTCCATGAGATATTCCCTCATTTGGCCTTTTGATCTTGAAGGAGAGAACTAACATGTCTGTCTAAAAACTCCCATAGGTGTTCCACTGGGTCGAGATCTGGTGACTGTGAAACCCACAGTATGTGGTTCACGTCATTTCCATACTCGTCAAACCATTCAGTGAAGTCTTGTGCTCTATGAATGGAAGCATTGTCATCCTGGAAAAGACCACTCCCATCAGGATAAAAAAATCACTGTAGGATAAGGATAATGACTTACAACTTCTTTATATTGAGTTGGATGGCAATCACTCAGAACTACTTTATATTAAGTTGGAGTCTTTCCTGCTTCTAAGTGAAAGCAAGGATCCCTTCACTTTAAGTGTTGGGTCTTTTTTTTCCCCCTCTCTCTCCTTCTCTCTCGCTTGCCACACATGCACTTGTCCACTGAGAATATGGTGAAGGATGACTCATCTGACTATATTATTCTATCCTCCTGTAGGCCAGTGCCTCTTTGTTTTTGCTTTGTTTTTACCACTAATGTGCATTAATCCATACTTTGTAATGAGGGTTTGTCATAGTTGGGAAATAGTCTCAGAAATGACCTCAAATGAGACTTGTAGTAAAAATTCTTCAGTTTTTCCCATTATAATTTTTTCCTTGCTGTTTGTCTTTTTGCATTTTGTATTTATCTGACTTGAAGGTGGGTGCTAGTATTAAATGGTTGTTGGGATTCTCTCATCACAGAAAATTATGTAATAATGTCTCTGTTCCATGTGGAATATTGTTGAGCTTTGTTCACTACTATGACTTGAGTAGCAGTATGTGCCACTTACCACAAGGGGGCATGTAACTAACTTGATTTATCTGCCTAGGTCTTGTGATGAGGTGTAATGTGTGTTGGGCAAAGGATGAGAGGGCATTTATCACATCTAAAGCGCACATGGTGTGATTGAACTTTAAAGCTGTTCTAAAATGTCATTCTTTATACAAGCAGCTTTGGGTAGTATCCTGCCCTTCGTACCATAGCCACATTTGCCTTTACTAATGATTACTGTGATGTTATATTCTAAGGTTTTCAGTAACTGTGTTTTCTAGATTTCCTTGAACAGTCATGGCCAGGAAATGAGTCTCCCTGAGGATGAAAGTCTTGTAATAATTGTGGCTCATTAACGCTTCTGTAGCAAGCAAGCAAGCTCTGTGAGGCAATGTTCTGCAGGGTGTTACACCAACTCATAGCAACATGAATGGGGAAAAGGGGGATTGATGTAAAATGACTTAAGGTCATAGGATAATGTCATTGTAAGAGTGTATTAGAAGATGTGAAGTTTCATGCCTTTCATGTAAACACTCAAGAGTCCTTTTACAAGAGCAGCCATGTTATTTGGCTTCAATCACAGATGACCCAGTTGGAAGCTGGTGTTGAGTCTATTTAAGCTGTGTGTGTGTGCTCCTCTGGATACTTGCATCCAAATCTGTTAGTGTGAGATTTGCACAAACTTAAAGAGTAGATCCCAAACACCTCCTGTGTACCTCAACAGTGAAGACGGAGTGAAAGGGACAGTGAAGCAACATGAGCCAGTGGGTGGTGAAAAAGAAAGGTTGATGGGCACTGGCTCTCTGTTATCGCCACTGAAATGTCTCTTCAGTATCCTGATTTGTCTCTATCCGACCCCATCTCACTCCGTGTCCATCCCGTCTGCACATGTGTCCGTGCTGTGAGTCTGCCTGCATGGTCACTGAGGGAAATGAAGTGAGATGGTAAGCGACAGAGCATGCCGCGTGTCAGTGATAAAGCTCAATGAAGCGGAGAATGGTACAGAACGGAATAAGGAAAAGAGTGAAGGGAAAATGAAAAAGGGTTTGGTCTGAGGCACTGCTCACACTTTATCTCCTACAACTAAATATACATGTATGGAAGAGTAGTGCTCTGGGGTGGTCGTTCTGACCCACATGCTCATCTTTGTGCGCTGCCACCTCTCTTTGTCAAAAAATCCTGGGAGGGACCAAGCAAGTAAAGGACGTTGCGGTAGGTAGTGACCTAGAGGTGAGGTCTATGACTTTGGTCAGATGTTGCTCCTAAGCTCTAAAGCATTACATGATGACCTCCATTGTTTTTTTGCTCCTTCTCACCCCTCATTTTCTTTCCCACTCCTACTTGCTTTACTGCTTGTCTGCTCTTTCTCTCTACCTCACTGTTCAGGGGAGGCGAGTAATCTTTTTTTTTCTCTTTTCTTTTTTTCCTTCTCTCTTCTGAGAGAAGAGAGAGAAAGATGAGGCAAGGAGCTGTGGCCCAGCTTGAGCTAAAAGCTCTAATAATAGACAGTGTATTCAGCTCTCCATCCATCCTTACATCCAGCACTCCATCCATCCAGCGAGTGGTAGTCTAGTCTCAGTGATCAAGTGTGTGTGCTCCCTGTGTTGCCGTGGTGATGGCAGAGGTGCAGGCGTGCAACTAATGTACTACTTCTGTTTGTGTTCTCTTACCAGAAAAAGGCAGAAGAAGCTCACAGGATACTGGAAGGACTGGGACCCAGGGTAGAATTGGTGAGTGGAAACTTGACTGTTTTTTTTCTTTCACACTCAAGTTTTTTTTTCTTTACTGACATTCAGACATTTTTTTTTTGTTGGGATAAATGTTTGACATCAAGGTGAGGATTTAGTCACTCTGAATCTGTTGCACAATTTTCCCGTTGAGAGGCTACATAATTTTTATGTTTGTTTCTTTGTTTACCCCTCGAGGGCACCTTTTTTCTATAATTTCTGTATATTATTGTATTATATCAAGCCATTGTTTTCCCTACCTTTTTTATGAGAGCTTTGATTTCACAGTGAAGTGATATTGAATAATTGTATCATGTATCCGACTGCAAGAGTCAGTTGTGGAAAACATGTTGCACAGATGTAAAATGGCAGGCCATTTGATTGTTGTCTTGCCTCTCCTTTTCCAGCCTCTGTACAATCAACCTTCAGATACCAAGCAGTACCATGAGAACATCAAAATGTGAGTCTGGCAATTTTCCATCACACTTTGGTGCACATATGTGCATACAGAAACTAAAGTATAGTTGCAAATGCCTATACATTATGACAGACATGCATAAGGTGCTACCACTGATATCTCATGTGTAATGGATGTATTTATATATTCTTGATACCAAAATGAGTGTGTGAAATGCCATTGATTTGAAATAATACAATTGAATCTGCACTGAATACCAATATATCAAACTTGACTTCACATGACTGTTTTTATTTGATTCAACAAAGCTACAATAGATGCAGAAGTTGTTTATATGGGAGATGTACATTTGTCCATAAATTTAATATCTTTTGACTTCTTGATGAATTTGCCTTAAACTGATTCATGGTTATAAATTGTTCTTTGTGATTTTTGATGGAATGAATCTCATAGTTTTGCATCATCCGCGCTATTGAAACTTCTGCTACTAGACTTCTAAATGTAATGGTGATAACAGACCCTTTGGTTTGGTAATGGATCTTTTTTACTTGCACTAAAGCCAGTGATTCCACCCTCGTATCACTGCTCCCCTTTCTTTTGGCAAACAAAAAAACCTGACATTTGAGAAGAAGCTATGAAATTGTCATTATCTAAAGTTAATAGTGAAATTAGAATACCCTTGAGAAGACCTGGTTGCATGAAGTAACAAAAAATTATTTTGAAAAAGGATGTGGTGTTCGTGGAGCTGTTTCTACATAATGGTGGTGTTGCTACTCTAAAGGTTAGATCGCTAAATTCATTTCACAGATGCAGGGCAGGAAGTGAAATGATTGTACTCTGTCTTCATTTAAATCATTCCTACCATAAAGTTTGAGATTAAATTCCACTTCTTGATATCTTTAAAAAAAAAAAAAGTCCCGATATTTTTTTCTTGTTTTTAATAGTTTTTGAGCTTTTTTTGGGAACTTGTATAATGCCTTTTGCTTACATTAGTGTTAATAATGGATTAATGTGAGTTGTGTGGAATTCCAATTGTAGGGGGGATTTGGTGTACTGCATTATCATCAATGTCTTCTAAGAGCATCTACCTCTACTGAGTTGCTCTGATGGTAGATTTCTTTGTATTGCATAAGGCTAGAAATGTAATCCAGGTCAATATTTTAAGTTATTTTGTGTCCAGAGCAAAGGTGCACTCGCTAAATGAAAACACACATAGATGCATTTCAGTGACTTTTGTAGAGGCCAACAGCTAATTTAAAAAAAAAAATCACCTCATGCTGAAGGAATGATTGAAAATGCAAGTTTTGTATTTTCATCTGTAAGAAGTGTGTTGGAGACTATGCGTGGGTCTGCCATGTCTATCAATAAGGCTTATGTGCATCAATATCTTTTAAGGACCATACTTCACTGTGGTACATCAAAGGGCTTAAGGCAGGTTATGATGGCCTGTCTCTGCAGTTGGCACTGATATTGGGACATAGGGGCATACCACAAGATGTAACTGACCTCTTGGTCACACATTGTTCTGTCTTCACTCCTTTTGATCCCTGCATCGTTTGATCAGTATTATTGCCTCAAAGCAATTAACTGAAAACTCTCTTCTCTCACCCGTGTATGTTATTAAATATCACTATCTTGCTTTGAGCCAGCACAATTGACTTCTTTGTTTTCCTAACCGGTTTGATAACCTTGGCACTCATCCCTTCTGGGATAGATGAGTACAAGTATCTCAGTGGAGCTGGAAGCATCCAAGTCCCCATCTGACTTCATGTCTTAGAAACATAGTGTTAATATGGCTTATGCGGTACTACTTATTCAGACTACAATTAAAGACCATAAATCAAACTATATATTCCTCAAAGTTTAGCAACACCACTACTGAACATATTGTGTGCATCCATCAAATCTTTCAGCTGTCATATTTTGGACATGATATGCCAAATTACAGTGTTCTCCAATATCTCAGAAATGGCACAGGCTTGGAGCAGGACAAAGGAAACCTTTTTAGAGGGGTTCAGGGCAACTAATCTTTCCCCTTGCCATCTGGTGTTCAGGGGACAATGCCATCTCTGTCTTTAACAGGCTTAAACTCCCAGTCGTGCCTTTACCTTACCAAGTTAGTTCTCACTCACTCTGCCACATTAGGTGAGGACTTCCACAGTACTTAGGGTCTCTTTTTTTAATTTATCTTTTCTGGTGCAGTCATGTCGCTCAATATATGCATGTTGTTAGATGTGTGGGGGCGTTTGTGTTTATGTAGGTTGGGATTTTTGGCTGTTTAGATACAGCCACGATTTGTTATTGAAGATAACATGTTTGGGAAATGAAGAGTAGGTCATCGTGTGTGTTTATCCCTTTAGACCCACCAGTAGCCCACTTCTCAGTCTCCTGTCCTTGCCTGTGACCTGAAGGACCCTGCGGCTCAACTGAAGTGACTAATGTAGAATAAGATTACATTAATCAGCGGAGAACGTGACCTTACAACTGACAGATTAAGTGTCAGGAATAAAACTCTGTCTTGCAGCAAAGAAAGAGACAAACTGAGTGGCTGCCTAAGGAGATTACTGGCCCTGACCTTTATTTGAAACACTGTGGATGGCTGTTCCCAGCCCAGACAAGTTTTATAAGTTTGGCTCCCCTCACTGTCCTTTCCACCCAGAGGCAAGTTTGAGTTTATTGAGCGGTGGCATACAAGGACAGGCATTGTTTGTATTGGTGAATGTGTGTGTGGGCGTAGGTTGTTTGTTAGGTAAGAAGTGTGGCAAAAAAAAAAAGCAAAGGGTAGACTGTACCTGAAGAGTCTGAAAACATCATATTCTTAAGAGATAATGTGTGACTATCTATTTGTAGGGTACGTCTTGTCCTCACTTAACACTGTCCCTTTGTGTCTGGTCCTCTGATCTCTCCGCTCTTTTTTTTTTTAACCCTTTTAGAAACCAGGCGATGAGGAAGAAGCTCATCCTGTATTTCAAGAGAAGAAATCATGCTCGTAAGCAGTGGGTAAGTAGAGACCTCAACATTTCTGATTCTCTGCAGGGACATGGCTCATGACGGATCAGTAGTGTGAAAGTGGGCCAGCTGCTTCTTGGAGTGGCCATTTTAGGATGAGTAAAGAGGAGTAGAGCTGTGGTCATGATTTGTTATCAACACTCTGACTCTGCCCTAGGGAGGACATTTCTTTAGGAAAACAGTAAAGCTTCAATAAAATGACTCTGTCATCTCAAAGATAGACCTAAATTTTGTTTATATGTCAGACTCTGTCAGTCAGGCACTGTAATGAGCATTGTGCAGGGTTAGTCTGTGCTCTTGTCTGCCAGAGACTGAGGGAGAGTGCGCCAAAGAGCAGGACTATAAATAAAGCGGGGATCAATGGGGTGAGCTCTGATGCCAGTGGTAGGCGGACATCTTAAAATCAGCAAGCTGGACAGAAAATCATTAGTGCAAATCAAGCTTTTCTATGAAATCCAGCTACAAGTTTCAGATATGGCTTCTTTTTTGTCTGAGTTTAACTTAAGAGATACTGTCAGCAACAGCATCCTCACAGTTTCACAATTATTGTATATT
Source organism: Siphamia tubifer (assembly GCA_020466265.1). Taxonomy (NCBI): domain Eukaryota; kingdom Metazoa; phylum Chordata; class Actinopteri; order Kurtiformes; family Apogonidae; genus Siphamia; species Siphamia tubifer. The sequence continues at coordinate 28,036,564 of CM035791.1, read as the reverse complement.
GTGAGTTTATGTGAGGTCAGAGATAGCACCTGTATCATAACCTGAGCACCAGTGTCCACTGATGGCCTGTGTTGTGTCTTGAGTAGGGGAGGTAAGTCCTTGAGGGAGACATTGCCATGTGGTTTATGAGCCCACAGAGGGTCATGTCTCAACCAGGGTTAATGGTCTGCTTTACAACTGCCTGTGAGGGAGTTGGGAAAACGGTGGGCTGTCGTCTGCCAGTCATGGCTGAAGGCCAGACTTGTCATAGAACCAATATGTCAGAGACCCAGAATCAGATTTTCAGTGCAGTGATTGCTGTAAATACTGGTCTGCATATTAGGAAGGGTCTGGTATAAACACATTTGAAGCAAAATTGTAAAAAGAATAGCAGTGCTGATTATATGTATTTGTCATGACTTCTGTCCTTGTCTCTGTGGTGCATTAGGAACAGAAATTTTGTCAACGTTATGACCAGTTGATGGAAGCCTGGGAGAAGAAGGTGGAGCGCATCGAAAACAACCCGCGGCGCCGAGCCAAGGAGAGCAAGGTTCGAGAGTACTACGAGAAACAGTTTCCAGAGATCCGCAAACAAAGGGAGCTGCAGGAGCGCATGCAGAGGTAACTTTTGCTGAAATGTATTGAGTAATTTTTTTTACAACTGACTTAAAGAGAGAGACTTTTGATGAATTAGTCCGTCTTGGTAATGCTCTTTAAATTCCTTGTTTTGCAGCCGTGTTGGGCAGCGAGGAGGTGGGTTGGCTTCATCTGCAGCTCGAAGTGAACACGAGGTCTCTGAAATCATTGATGGAATATCAGAACATGAGGTAAGCTCATATTGTTAACTAGCAGAGGAAATAAGCAGATTTAAAAACATAGCCCTCAATAATGTCATTGTGGTACTTAACAGCAACACTGGATGCCAGTCAAGCACCCACCCATTTGAAGCACTGATACACTGGGTTGTGGCTTTGTGAGGCTAAGCTAGCAGAGTTATCCAAAGCACAAAGCTAAATGCTAACTACAACAAAGATCCAAAGACATCTGTTGTGTCTTTAACCTCCAGTTTAATCTATGCAGTGATAATGGTCAGCCTAAAGTGTCGGTGAATGTATTCTGTATTGCTTTGGACATTTTAAGTTCAAATGTAACAAACTCTTTTAACAGCTACAGCAGTAATGGTCACATCATACAAGATATTTGTCATCACATTAGATTTCTTGCAGTGCCTTTTTAAGATTTTCATTGTCTGAGAATTTCCCTCTGAAGAAAGCACTCACTTCAGGATGTTGATTTTGTTATATGTTGCATGTGTCTACTTCAGAACACAGAGAAGCAAATGCGACAGCTAGCAGTCATCCCTCCTATGCTGTTTGATGCTGAGCAGCAACGCATCAAGTTCATCAACATGAATGGACTGATGGATGACCCAATGAAGGTGTACAAGGACCGACAAGTCATGAACATGTGGAGCGAGCAGGAGAAGGACACTTTCAGAGAGAAGTAAATAAAACTGGCTAGCAACTTGGTTGAGGCTTCTTGTTCTTCTTTTTTTTTTTCTTCATAAATCTCATCCTTATGTCCTAAGAAGCAGCAATTTTTTTTTCTTCAGCTCTGACTGCTGGGTATTGTCATTAATTCCTCGGCCATTTGTATGCGCAAAAACTTTGGTGTGGACTGAAAGCCAAGGGTTTTCAAGTGTCGTCCTGTTATATTTTTAGTATATTGGGCCTTTACATTAATCAAACCACAGTTGTCAAGTTGTTGATAAAATGTACTTTTTTCAATGAATTTCATGCCAGATAACTTAGTGGTGTCTGTTTGGCTTTATATGTATGTATTCTGTAGTTTTGCTGATTTATTTTTTATTTTTTCACACAGATCTCATTACATTTTTGTTTTTCAGTTAAAGACAAAGGGTTTTGTAAGCAATGGATTGAAAATTGCATGTTACTCCCTGTGAAATATGTGTTACAGATAAAGGGTCACTAAGTTGTTGTTAAGGAAGTGAATCTTCCTCTTTCGTGAGAAACATGAGGAGGCGTTTCAAGCTGCCAAATCGAATGAACCCACACAGTAAAATCAATGACTGTAAAGTCTACTACCCACTTGCAAAAAGAGAAGCCTTAGTTTCATATATAAGCTTCATCGCAGTAAAATATGTGATCTTTTTGGGATAATAGTGAGGATTAAGGAAATTTAATGAACTGACATTGAGTGATCACTGGACTTATATGGAAAACAGCATTGATTGAGGTCTATATTTTGAATTTTCTTTTGCTCTTTTTTGCAGCACCAGCCGCACTATGTTTTCAGTCATTCTCTGGATTATTGTGTGATTTCCTTGAGTATTATAGTTTCCTATAACACGCTTGTTCTTCTCCTCACAGGTTTATTCAGCATCCCAAGAACTTTGGTCTGATTGCATCATTTCTAGAGAGAAAGGTATTGATTTTTCTTTTTTACAAGCATATTTGTGTGTTCCTGAGTGATGTAGTCTTTTTATAAATACCCACCTGCTCTTTTATATTTCAGACGGTGGCGGAATGCGTGCTCTTTTACTATTTGACCAAAAAGAACGAAAACTATAAGAACATTGTACGGAGGAACTACAGGCGCCGGGGAAGAAGCCAGGTATTCTCACCTGTCAGTCTGACTATTCAGAAGCATGCTTTCCTTTACATCAACACATAGTCATACTGTCTGCTTAGTGGGCCTGAAAATGCGAGATGCTCTTCTTACTTGTGAAGTCCAGATGCATTGCCAGTGTCATTGTCCCCTTGCAAACAGGTCACCTGCTGTAAGGCATTTTGGTTCATAGTGATTGTAACTGTTGGCTAGAAAATATTTTTTTTAGTTACACTCCTATTCCATTTCAAACACATTTGACAGTAGCAGCGTGATGCACTTTTAACGCCAACAAAAAGCTGTATTTGTCTACATAGAATTTTGAGTTGAGCATTATAAAGAGACAAAGTATTGCAGGGAAATGTGTGAAACAGGTAAATAAAATGTACAATTCTGGCAGTTGTCCTTTTTAGCAGCATTAGTACTATGATGTCCCTGCACAACGGTGATGTAGTTTAATCTGTGGAGGTTGATGAAGAATAAAGAAGCGTGCCACAGGTTGCGCAGTTGGTAATCAATTAATAGTTTTCGCAGCCCTCATGTCAGCATTATGTCTACACTGGCAGCTTTTTTTAATGTTGGTTAGCTCTAATGCTAATGAGCTCCCTTTGATCAAGTACCAGTGTTAAACTTTGTGGCGGTGGATGCTAATGAAATGGCACATTAATTTACTGCTGACCTTTTCTTGTGCGTACAAGGATGGTGTCTCTCTTAAAGGAACCTATGCTCATTACCTGGTGGTTTCTCCACATCACACAAGTAGCAGGTTGTATTAATGATTCACAGTCACAGATGGAGGTAGCCACAGAGGAGGAAAATAAAGTTCTGAGTTGTGAGTTAAAACAACTGCAGATGCTTATAGAATATTTGGAAATGGGTGATAGTGAGTGTAGTTACCAGCTTAATGTAGATGTTAATTCAGTGTTGTCTCCCCTTAGTACTGTAGTGAATGCTGTCTAATCTATTCGGTACAGTGTAGAGTTGTTTGAGGATCAGCATGTATGGATGCACAGTGCTTACAGACCTCTGCTGTCAGTGTGGATGGAGATTATTAGGCTGATGATGTGTCTGGAGACTGGCATAAGTGTTTGAGGTGCTGCTCAAGACATATGGCTCAAAGACATTAGGTCTTATTAAGTTACTGCTGTTATTTTTACTATGCAAGTTGATCTCAAAGGAAAATGGCATTAGTGATATTATGCAAATGGTTGGGAAGGGTCATTTCTTTGAGTGACAGGTGCATTTTTTTTTAATCTATTTCCTATTTTGTTTGCTTAAAATTTTTCTGTGCCCCTCTCTGGCAGAAGTACATTCACTTCTCTGCCTCAGTTTGTGTCCTTTTTATGTCCCCATGCCAGCAGGTTGATATGGAGTGAAGGTATCCACAAAAGGTTTTTGTTCCTTTGGATGAGCATTGTCCCAGCGGGAGCATCTTAATAGAGTAGTAATTCTTGTCAGTGCAAGTATGTCTGCTTCATCAATAGTAAATGCTGTTTCAGGTTTTTGGGCAGACTGCATGTCTGTACTATTCTGAACTCTACCCTAAAAGCCCAGACAGGCAGGAAATGGGCAAGGAAGTGGTTCTGCGTGCTTAAAGAGCAAAAGTTATATGGCAGAAGCGCAGCTGTAATATCGGAACTTTCATGTCCTGTTTTGTTTATGCAGAAGCAAAATGATACGATTTTAAGTTGGTCATTTTTATGACTAAAGGGAAACTAAATCCAAAATAGAGCAAAGAAAACACAGTGGTACTGTTTTACTGTTTTCTCTTCAAAGGACAGATGATCTACATAGACAGCCAACAGTCTTCCTACAAACACCATTTGTTTGTTGCACAGTTTGTCCAGAGAGTTTTCTTGCCATATTTTTTTTTTTTTAGAAAATTCTGTCAAGCTATTGTTTCTAGTATGTTTTAAAGTGTGGGCACTGTGTCTTCAGCAATGCCTAGTTAAATTACAAACTAAAGTTAATATGAATTGTTGGTTTAGGTTCTTGTACATTTATTTCTATCTACCTATGTCGGTTCAATCTGGTTTGCTCTAATTTTGAGGAAAAGCCAAATGTAAAGAAATCTATATGTCTCCCATTGTTGTTTCAGACATACTCATTTCACCTGAATACACACAAACTAGACTTCTCACTTTACAAGGTGCTTTCAGGTCACTAACAATGCTTTTGAAACACTGTTTACATGTGAATGAGAACCCTAAACATAGAAACAATATTTTTTTTTTAGCAAAATGTATGTATTGGTGCCAACAAGGCATTAATTACACACCTTATTAGCATGATTCAGAGTAATATGTTAGAAAAATCACAAAACAACTGACTGAGATGTGCACCTACACCAGTCCTTCGTGTTTATCTGTTGTTGAAGTGGTTGTGTTCAAGGTATACATGTTACAATAGAGAGCTGGTTTGTTTGTGTGTATCGTGTTACCTGAGATTATCTTTGTAATGGAGTGTCTTGTTGTTGCCTTTTCATTGCAGCATGGTCAACAACAACAACAGCAGCAACAAGTGAACCGCAGCAGTCAGGAAGACAAGGAGAAGGAAGAGAAAGAGAAGGAAGGAGAGCGGGATGAAGAAAAAAATGAAGCTGAAGAAAAAGACGATGGGATGAAGTAAGTTGCATGCTAATACTAACTAAACCACCAACAGGGAAATAGGACAGTGAATAGGTATGTGACCTTATGCCAGAACCCTCCTGTTAACACAGCCCCTGATATGTCTAGCATCTACAATCTTATGTTCACTTCTGTCTCCTTAAAAACACAATTTTAGTAGGCTAGGTTTAGATATTGGCTAGAGAGAGCTGATCTGGAAATCCAATCATTTTGTAACCCTTAACTCCCTCTCTGCCAGTTAGACTTTCCACCTATGGCAAATTCAAGCATTCATTTGTCCTTCCTATTAAAACAGATGTTTTCCTGTTTATGTTTCTCCCCTTCCCAAATGGATGCCAAGTCTTTTTTTTTTTTTAATTCTCTGCCGTTTTTTTTTTAGTCTGCATTTTTTTGGTGGGTAAAATAAGTACCACTTTTAATCTGGATGTCAGTTTAAATGTCACTGTGAGTGTGGGTGGCATGTGGGTGCTGCAGTGTACAGGGGTGTTTTCTGGCACAGTGCCAGCAAAGGATGCAAAACAACAGATGGAATGTCACTGCTTTCAGTAGCCTGAAAACTAATAGATAATAAATACAACAAAGTCTCTCTGTATGCATGAACTGTGTTTTGCTGCCAGATGATGAAGTGCACAACAGTGGTGGAAGCACGGCAGACTATATTAGCACAAGTGTCAGATTAGAAGATGCTGAAGAAGCAATGCTCATGCCCCCACCCTATCTAAAGCAAAGCTGGGAGACTCTCTGATTCCCAGCACACCCTGCTGCCTGGTTGTCACCCCTGGCACAGCTGGTTTGCCTATATTTAGTGTGCCACCGTCTCCCTTCAGCAAGATTAACGGAGCTGTAAGAAGATGAATGGAGTAGCAGTGGGTTCAAACTCAGTGGCTGTCTCCTGGCATGCTATTGTGCTGACACTCAATAAATTATCTAGTAAAAAAAAAAAAAAAAAAAAAAGAACGAAAAAGCAGTGTCTGCATAAGGGCTCATGTTTCAGGTGCAGGTTTGTGTTTCGATCTGCAGTATTGCTGAATCTCCTGTCATTGCTTTGGTGTATCTCGCTATACCCCAGACCTTCTGAATTTGGGACTAACTAAATGAGGCGTTTCCTGTAATGCCATTACAGAAAAAAAATTGTATCAGGGTTTGTTTCAGGTAGAATGAGCATTCTGCCATTTTTGTTGATTTTTTTTTTTTTTTTTTACATTACTTTACTGCTAGAGACATGGCCAGAATGCTTTCAGGTTGACTTTCAGGACAACTTTGAGAGTCTTTAACCCAAGGATGAACAGAATTTTCTTTCTTTCTTTTTTTCTTAGATCATACTTAGTTGATTTTGGCATTAAGTGAAGAATTTATGAATTGAGTATGCCAAAATTTCACATATATAAGTTGGGAGATACAATCAGTATTGGAAACTACAGTTTGACTTATTGGTGGAGGCCATATTAAATTATATTAAATTACAGGTCTGCCTAAAAAATGTTCCACAATAATTGAGTCTCATATGTTTCTGAACCTTGAAGGTTAAAGAACATCCTTTTTTATATACCAGTGTAGTGGGGGGGGGGAGTGTTATTATATACATCCAACTGTTTGTGTATCTTTTGCTGAGTTAGTTTGTGTTTTCTGAAATGCAGGGACGACACCTCTGGAGAGGATGCAGAGGATAAAGAGCCCACAGTGGCTTTTAAGGGTCGACGCACAGCCAACAGCCAGGGGCGCCGCAAGGGCCGCATCACTCGTTCTATGACCAGTGAAGTGGAGGAGACAACCACACCACCCATTAACAATGAGCTTGGTCAGTCTCTGCTGCACTGCACCACTTATTGCCACTTTTACTTCTGTTGTATTATTCTCTCTCCATTCTCATGTTAGTCTCCATGTGATTTTAACATACGAGACGTGACAAGAAGTATTCTTATTTACCATAGTTATCGAAATAAACCTTTTTTTACTGTGAAGAATTGTATTTAACAATTTAGCTGATAAAATATTAAAATTCATGCAGAAATGAAGCTCAGAACTAATGAAACTTGCTTCACCTCCACTTTGTCACCTTTACTCTAATTGTTTCCTCACCACAAGAGTGCACTGTTGTACCTTTTATTTTCACTCATCCAGTCTGTCTTTTCACACACATTGCCCATAGGGCACCTAGAAGTGATATTGTAAGGAGTCAAAACATTGGGAAAAAAAATTACTGCAATGCGAATGCATTTAAATTGTTATCTATTAGCAGAAGACAAAGGTATATTTATAAAGGACATAATGCTCAGCGTGTCAGCAATGACCCCTATTTAGTTCTTTTTTTCCTTGCAGTCAGCCATGCACACACTAACACTCTTGCTGCAGGCTATCAGCAATTTTTGATGTTTCAGCAATTGTGTGTACCTGCTGCAGTTGCTCCTGCTGCACAGGTTTAGACACAGGGAATCCCCAGGTGACTGGAGCTGTAGGGGCTCTCATCTCCAGCCCCCTTCTGCCACTGTTTGTTCCCCTGTTGGCAGCAATGGTGGCCACTGTGCCCTTCACCGGTCCAGATAGAGGACACATAAACGCACGCTCCAGCTACGTTGACTGCCAGGCAGGGCCAGGGTCAGCGTGGCTTATGGCCTGTGTGGGGAAAGAAGCCAGTTGTTATGTCTATAATCATTAACTGACTTCTCTCCTTGGATTTCCTGCTTCCTCCATCTAAAACAAACAGTCCCTAGCGACCCATACTACAGTGCCCCACTGGCAAGCAGTTAAATGTACCCCGCCCCCCCACGCTCTTTATTCTGTTTTCTCCTCCAATTCCTCTCTTCTTTCTTTCACTTGTCAGTCACTCCCTAACTGACTTTGTGACAACTGCCCACTCCCCCCTCCTCCTGCCATTTCTAACTCTAACTGTGGTTCTCTCTCTCTCTCTCTCTCTCTCTCTCTCTCTCTCTCTCTCTCTCTCTCTCTCTCTCTCTCTCTCTCCCTTTCTTTTAAACAGCCAATCTGGAAATGAATGAGAGCTCTCGCTGGACTGAAGAAGAGATGGAAACTGCCAAAAAAGGTAATGCAAAGTAAACCTTTTCTTCTCCCTGTGAGGTGTAAATTCATTGTGTTCACTGTGCATAACAGAGATGCAAAGAAACCCAGGAGCAATAACTCAAGCACACTCCATTTTTTTTTCGCAATAGAAAAGTGATGAGGTTGTGACTTCCTGTTAGTGAGGCAGCAACCGCCACGTGCTGAAGGTTATGTCTAAGCATGAATATTGTTAGTCTGCTTGAACTGGGGCTGTAGCTCTTCAGAGACATTTCCCCTTTTTCTGTGGGTCAAGGCAGCCTCTCTTTTTATCAAGCAGGCTATAAAATCTGCCTCTTATCAGCCAGCCTCTGCAAATGCGGCAGTCATTAACTTGGCCTGTTTATTGTCTCTGACTGAAGATTACCCAGAAGCCTATGGCTGATTCACCGAGGTCGCTGACACTCTGCCCATTTTCCTTCCACTACCACTATGCACAAGTATGTTTGAGTGTTTGTCGCGTGCGGTACATGATTCTCTATTTGAGTTACTGATTGAATGATGTCCTTACTCTTGGTGGTTTTTCATTTCTAGTACTTTTTGATTGGGATTCCCCACTGATCTGTTATAGCAATATGACTGTCACACCTTGTTTTCATTTCTTTGAGTGTTTTAAAAAGACACATTTTATGTAACAAAGATGGCTGGAAGCGCTGCGGTTATGGCCATTTGATATCTTACATTATCGGTTCTTAAATTGAATTTTGGTTTGTTTGCTTTTTAACCTTGGTCTCAGGTTCTTAAGTATCATTTTTTTTTTAATTTAAATCCTGGTGTCTTATGACTCAACACAATTTTTCTACAAGGGGGCTGCTTTTTGGCCATTATTATATAGTGTGTCACTAGCCTTCTGTAACTCGGTTCTGCTTATGAGTAATTTAACCTGTTGTTGTGAATAATAAATAGTAGATTAAATCTCTTCTGTGTTCCTATTAGGTTCTTGAACCCAATATTGAAATTGCATTTTGTTTAAGCAAGTTATCAGATTCACCTTGCTGCGTGTGTCCGTACGTGTGACGGCTTCTACAATTTGGGGTTTGTATTTGTGTGTTAATGGGTTATTTTGTGATAACGGGTGCTGGCCTGGCTTGAACATGGTCCTGTGTAGTAATCCTGGTTAATGTCTTCAGTTCCATTCTCCTGCAGTGGGATTAGTGGGGCGCTCCATCCCAGAGGATTAGCCTGGCAGCTCAGTGGGAGCAGGGCTTCTATGAAGGGCTTATGTAAGTGCAACCATAGACCTCCAACTACAGTACCAAGGACTGAAAATGAAGAGCTGCTCTTGGCCATTTTTCATTTGTTTTAACAACTACCTCCACATCTGCCAAAAGGATTCCCCTTTCAAGAATGTACACACTTCAGTACCCATTTGCAGATCGTCACAGTAGTGGGTAAACTTGTCAAGGTGGATTCCCTTACAGATACTTGATTTGTACATGTTTTATAGAGGCTTGGGTAATCCTTATGTTAATGCATTTATCCTCTTGAGCTAAACATATCGGAATAATGGCATTTATCATACCTGGCTGAACATAAGTAAGCATGGTAGGGCTGTTGAAGATGTCACAGTCTGAGGTGGATCACACTTGTCTGCACTGCTCAGAAAGATACATCAAACTTGGGGCAGCTAAGCTTCGTACACTGTCTCCCATAAACCTTCCATCTCAGCCTGTGTGTTTAGGTGTTCAAGAAATGCGTTGCAAAGGTTTTGTCTTTGTGCATACACAGAGCTGTATGTGTTTGCATGTGCACCCTTCTTGGCAGGTGTTTATGTAAGTGCACTAATCTGCCAGGCTTTGCTTGGGCGCAGGCAGGCAGCTGGATAATGGCCCCTGCTCTGCTTGTTGGAAGAACCCATTTAAAGGAGCAGCAGGTAGAGAATGCTAGATTATCTATTTTTTCCTCCTTTTTTCACTCTGCTCTTGCTCTATCTCAGTTTCTCTCTCTGTCCGTTTCTCTTGGGTGGGAGATGGCACCGGCCCAGATTGGCAAGTGCTGTGGAAGATTTGGCAAGCGACTCTTTCCCCCACTCACTTTCTCTCTCTTTCCTCTCACTCTGTGTTGTTATAGACTGGGGAGAGGTCACATTCAAGATGAAAAGCAGGTCAGTCAGGAAAAATGTGAAAGCCTTTATGCTTTCTCATGGTATCAACATCAACTCCCTTCTCTCCCCCCCTTGCCTCCCCCTGTTCTCTCTTTGCTTACTCTCCATTTCTATATCCTTTCCTTTTCTCCATTGTCTCTTTGGCTCAGTGGCTCTGCTCTCTCTATCTCTCCTCTCTCTCTGATCTCTGTTTACTCTTGGACTGCCTGTGTGTGTTTGCGTCTGTGTGCTAGAGTATTAACAAGAGAGACAGAGAGAGGGTTCGAGTGAGTGTCTACTCACTCATGCGTTTGTGTGTGCACTGGTTAGTGTGTGCGTGCTTGCTTCTGTGCCTGCTGGCAGAGTGAGGCAGGGGGAGGGACGGACTGACTGAGGGAGGGAGGGAAAAAAGAGAGATAGAGGAGAGATCAGATGAGGGGAGAGAGAGGCTGAGCACATAGCACCGCCCCACAGTCCCACTTTCCTGTGGAAGTCTTCCCAGACAACCGCCATTGGGGAGAGACACGGCAAAGAAGAACAGACCAACACTCACTGAAGCACAGGGGGTACACAGTGAGAGGAAGGGAGGGGAGAGGCCAGGAGCATGTGCTGTTTTGGAGCATGTCAACCTGACACCGGCTCAAGTATCAAGCCAGCTGGCAGGAAGAGCACAGAGACTGAGCTGTTTTCATCTCTGCTCTGGATCGGAAGGCCCAGCCCTGAAGAGCTTCCCGGCTGGCCCTCTAGAGATCAGACTGTCTGATAGTGTTATCCAGAGCAGGGGCCACGAGACGACGGCTGGAGTGACAGGCATGTGACAGACAGGAACAACCACGTTCTAGCTGCACAAGGTGTTGGTTGGACTCTCTCTAGGAGGAGCTAATGGAAATACGCTGTTCTTATTGGGTGTGAGGCTACCACCTGCTTCAATATGGCTGATGCTGATTGGATGCTTGTTCCTTGTGTGTTGTTCTAGCAACTTAGGCCCCGAGTCAAGCAGAGCTGTTTTGGATTATGCTTTGTGTACTTGCATACTGTGGAATAAATGCAATGTAGCTGGAGGTCATAACAAAGTGACCTTTGTCTCACAGTAAATTGAATTGATGTGTAAATTACCATGGGTTCACTAGGTGTAACAAAGGCGCTTGTCTTACTGGTTTGAATGTATGTGATACAGTGCTGCTGTACGTGCCTTTGAGAATGTTTTGCTTGTGCACAAGTGTGTTTGTGTGTAGTCTGCTGTTAAAGGTTAATAGCTGGTCACAGATTTTTCTGGAGTAAACCAGGGACACCAGACTTGTTTTCTTTTCTCAGTTATAGAAGCCTTTCTAGCACGGCCTTTAGTGGCAATGATGAATATTTCAGCTGAAATATCTTTTCCAGTTTAGGACATGACACGTTTTAGATGCGCAGTAGCTTTCAGACAGCAGCTTAGACTTTAAGATCACCTTTCCTTGTTATGGTTCTTTTTATACTGGCGTTAATAAATTCTCACCATTGACACTGATGGTAGATGTTGTCAGACTTTCAAGATGATGCACTCAGAAGAAAAATACAGTAGTTGTTACCAGAGATTGCTTTTATTAGTCAGTATTAATATATTTTCATGTGATTTTTATCAATGTCCCTATTAAAATGCAAGCTGTTTTCTAAATCGGAGTCCTCAAGGTGTGATGGATAATCTGTATGAGTGGTGCTCATAACGGTAGAGGTGATCAGTTATTCAAAGTATTACTTATTCTTCAAAAACACGTTGCCATCGGTCAGATATCCTGATTCATACAAGAATAGACAGGGCTGCAAATGGCTGTCCTTTTCTCTCCTTTGGCTATGATTTGTGCTTGTTGTCCTACTGCCTCCATTAAGCGATGAGGTGCAGAGACCTCTGAACTCATGTCCAAGGTTGTCCCAGGAGGTTTTGGCACTGTGCCCATTAATAACAACCACCACACACACAAACACAATTTGAGAGGCTGTCCCGCTGCCAGGACCTGTCAGACTGGCACAGGAAACAAGTGGGTGGTGTAAGCTAAGCCTCTTATAGCACACACTGTTAATGAGCTGCTTTTAGCTAACAACAGACTCTGGAGGGGAAACACCGGCACAAATTCTACACTACGTCTTTCTCAATTACTCGGACATACACCCTGACTGATCTCTACGTGTCTTCTTTTAGCACACTTCCATTAAACAGTTGTGTATATACGTGTGTGTATTTTCATGACAGGTTGTTCTATCACAGCTCTGGCCCAGCGGGTGCCTGTAGACTCTTGTGTAAGGCACAGTCATGTGGTTGACTGGGTAAAGGACCAGAGTTTCTTGGAACTGGGTCACATCAAAGTCAGTTTGAATATGACACAGAATGACCCCGGTGGGGAGAGTTAGTGATGTCATTGTTCCGAGTGACAGTTCAACCACCACACAAGTGCTCCCCTCACTTATTTTGTCATTTTATATTTTGTATTAAACCACGCTCCTGCATGGAAACCAGGACTATTTTAATTTGGTACCACAAACTTAACTCCCTGGCTATGCTCCAGGTCTGACAGCTGTTTTGAGATGGACGTTTATTGCCATTGATTCATTGCACAGTCTCTTCCACTTGGTACCACTATAAAAATTAAATGATCATTTGATTTAAAGTCTTTGCAACAAGTCTTCTACTTGCATCACTTTTACAGCTGCACAGGAAGCCCTATTTGATATGTTTTTGTTATGCAAGGTCTGCTTGTGTGGCGTTCTAATCCCTCTGCTTAACCATCTGTTAATTCCAGGCCTTCTCCAGTATGGTAGAAATTGGTCCGCCATCGCCAAGATGGTGGGATCAAAAACTGTGTCACAATGCAAGAACTTTTACTTCAACTACAAGAAAAGGCAGAAACTGGATGAGATTCTGCAGCAGCATAAAATGAAATCAGTAAGCATGGAGAACATTTATCAGTCATATGTGCTTCACGCTTTGACTTGATAATACTAAAACTCATGATGGTTACCAAATAAAGAAATTAATTCTTTTAGCATACCATTAGGCTTTCTTTTTTTAAATTATGTGTTTACTTTCACCAGGAGAGGGGGCGAAAGGCCCGTCGCAAGGGCAAAGCCTCCCAGAGTGAGGAGGCCAGTGCTCCATATGCAGCTGAGGAGGAGGAGATGGAGGGTTCAGGGGCCAGTGGCAACGAAGAGGAGGCACCTGAAGATGGAGAAGGTACACCATTTGCTAGATATGAAGTTGTCATAAGTCAGAAAGGGGAATGATTTATATTCCCTTTATTTATTTTGTGTTCTTTCAGACTCAGTGAAATCAGACAGCTACATATCTGTTCATCAGTACAAATAATATTGTGGTTGGACAGATTCAGAACCACCCAAGACAACACTTTTTCAACTCGTAAAGATGTTGGATGCACAGAAGTATATCTATCCATAGTATAGTGTAGAAGATACTACTCCAAAAACTGGTATAAAACCCTAGACTAAAGTTTAATGATAAAGATCTTGCCTTGGAAGGAATGTGCTCTGTTCAGATGAGATTACAATATGTAACTGGCTGCGATGATCATTGATGGAGAAAGTCGTGGTTTCAGATGTTGATTTGTCACTTTAGTAGACCACACTGGTGCCATCATAAAGGAGAATTATGTGTACATTTTGAAATTTCATCAGTCAGGATGGAGCTTTGACACATATTTCAGAAAAGTATTGATCTAGAGCATACTTCCATGATGGTAACAATATGGATTAAGGCCAGCAAAGTAAATATTATAGAGTGGCCATCACAAAACCCTGACCTTAATCCAGTAGAACATTTGGGGGCTGAATTGAAAAGGCGAGTTTGTGCAAAGACACCCACACACCTGAATCAGTTGCACAAGCGCTGCAGGAGGACTGGGCCAAAATCCTGTTATGTGTAGCTTGTGACAGGCTACTGCAAGTGTTTGTATTCAAGTTGCACAAAGACAATATTTAAGTACAATTAAACTCATAATCAACAGAAAATGTGACAAAAATCAGTATGGGACAATATTCAAATGTCGCCCATTTATTATTCTGATATTTCATATGATCAATATCATGAAGCGGGACTTGGTCTGGACTAAGTGGGTGAATGAAAATAATTTTTGATATAGCTTGCGTAATTCAGTTGTTTCCAGTGCCAGGTTGTAGGTAGAAAAGATCTTCTGTAAATCAACAAACATTTGTCTGTACATCAGTTTTTAATCATGTAAAATCCTTTTGTGTCTTGTTTTGGAGATGTCATTTGTGAAATGTATAGAATAAAGTAAAATTGATTTCTTAACAGGTTTACTGTGGCCAAAATGTCCTTTTTTTGAGCCTTAATGTAACCATGTAACCCTTGAAATGCTCATTGTTGTAGCTCAAGGAATCATCTTCCACTATGACAAACATAATAGTGCCCTGAATATACGGCTCTAGTCTGTTGATAGAAGTATACTGTGTAGTCTGTACTTCCACAATAGAACGCTGAAGCCCTGGGGGATTCCGTCCATCAACCCAATTGGTTTTGTGTTCCTCCTTATTGTACAGTGAAACCTGATTAGACAGAAGAGTGGCACTGTGGAGAATCTGGTTTAGCAGAAAGAGATGGAGAAAAGAGGGAGGGAAAAAAAGGACATGGAGATAAAATATGGTTTACAGTAGACACTTATTCTCATCCTCTGATCTGGTTCTTTGTTTTTCTTTCAGGTGGAGCCAACAACAGCTCTGACACAGAGAGCTTGCCTTCACCACACTCGTCAGAGGACAGCAAGGCCAAGGAAGATGGCTCGTGTAGGTCAAAGGGCAGCTCTAACTCTGGAGACAAGGAGGCTGCTGGCTCAGATACGGGCCAGGCAGGGGACGAGAAACCTCCAGTTAAAGAAGATGCAGACGCTGCCATCAAGCAGGAGATAAAGACTGAGACAGGGGAGCCCATTAAGGATCAGCTGCAACCACCACCTCCTAGTGACTCCACAGACAAAAAACCTCCTGTGGCAGACACAGAGGATGTGAAAAGCTCCACCAAGAGCTCCAAGAAGGACCATGGGGCCAAAACAGGCTCCCATGGTGACAGTGACTCTAGTGCTACTTGCAGTGCTGATGAGGTTGAGGAGACAGACAACACAGATAAGACCAGGTAAGGCTTGTCATAATAGCAGCCAAAATTGTTTTTTTCAAAGCAAACCCCCCCCACACAACATTTTTACATTTTAATAAAATAATTGTTTTGTAGATATTTCTGTATTGCTTTGCTGATGAGCCTGATCAAACCTCTCGGTGTCAAAGGGCGTATGATTTTTGAGGGTTGGTTTACTGGGTGTCCTACTTCTTTGGTCTACCACAGCAGACTACACAAAATAAAGCACCGAAGGTTTTGAAGTGTTTTTAGTTGCCTAGCTACCCTGTACTGCAGTGAAGCCGTATTTGGAAAACCACTTGTGTGTACACCACAGGTTGCTCTTTTCTATCAGCCAGAGATTTTATTTGCACTTTGTGTGAATGAGAGTACTATATGCAGTGTATATTTTATATATATGTGTGTGTTTGTCTGAATGAGGGCACGAAAAATGGGTGTCAAAGTGCGTGGGAGGAGTGATTAGTCTTGTTTGCACGGTATTTGTTCAATTTTTTCCATGACAGCAGACTGCATGTACTGGCAGAGCTGAGGGAAACGCTGCCCTCTCTGCCAAAGCAAACAAAGGGAATGAGTGTGTATTTGTGTGTGTGCATGTGTGTGTCTGTGATTCAGTGAGTGCTGTGTGCTTTCGACAGATGTGCAGGCCAGGGTATACTTTTTTCCCCTCCACATTCTCAACCTGTTTTTACATAAATCCCACATACACCCCATGTATTCCTATCACTCCTCAGCATTATGTGTTTGAATACTTTGTCTAATGAATAAGGATTGTGAGTAAGATGTGCGTCTGCTTCCTGGAGAGAGGGTAGGCAGGTATGTAGGACGGAAACATAATCAGATTCTCGAGTTTCCACCATGTGGAGTTATTTTCTAATGCATTGTTGTATTAGGGTTCAAGTGAGGCCACTAACCTATAGTGTTTCTGTCTGTGTTTATAGAATGACTTCTCCACGGCCAAGCTTACTAAACTATGCTCACGACGGAGTCATATCCTCAGCGCTACAGAAGCCCATGGACCTGAAGCAGCTAAAACAGAGGGCTGCTGCTATACCACCCATTGTGAGTCATACGTTGAACTTTTATCTGCCTCTGTGCTTAATATACGCCTAGATTTTCAAACAATTGGGTGAAATGCCAGCTCTTTAAAAATGCCATGACCCATTTGACTTGCACAGATCATAGAAACACACTCTTGCTACCCCTGTATTCTTACCTGTAGAGATAACCACATAGGTGGTGAGATTGCTAAGTTATATTTGTATTAGATAAGCCAGCCAGATGGATGATGAAGAAATAAGATGCCAGACACCAGGGAAACTTCAGCTTACCAAGAAATAAGAGATGTTTTTTTGCTATCATGGTGATCAGACACTATGTGGCAAACCATATGTCAAATGCCAGGTAGTCGTGTATTTGTGTCATGTGAGCGGTGTGTATATAATATCTGTACATGTTTTCTTTGCCTCTCATCCTTATGTGCAGATGCCAGAGGCCTCTGTGCAGGGCAATCAGCGGAGTGGTGGTAGCGGCAAAGCTGCATTACCCCCCCATGCCCTGGCACTGTACCAGCAACAGATCACCATGGCTCATGGGGAGTCCTCTCAGGAGGTCAAACAGCAACAGCTGCAGCAGCAGCAGCAGCAGTTTTCAGGCCAGCCAGGAAAACCACAGCCTTATACACCACAAGTAGACAGAGATGCTCTTCACAGTAGCAGTCCTCGTGTTCGACCACGCAGCCCTTCCACCAGCGAAAAAGATGGTACGAAATCCCACTCACAACACCACCTTGCCTGTGTTGCCTATAGCACTGAGCTGCTGGTGAAACATTCAGATCACTATTTATGTCAGTATTTCATGAGTAAGTATATATATATATATATATATATATATATATATATACCATTCACTGAAGTGAACTACACTTATTCACAACTTGTTTGTGAAGTATACTGTTGAATTAGCACTAAAAAGAGAAAATATTACCTCTGTAAAATAGAGGTTAATGAAAGTGCTGCATATTATTTGATCTAGTTTTACTTAGTTGGTCCTTGCTACATGCGCTAACCTTGAAATCTGTGTTCTTTTGTGTTTGGGGTATTCAGGTGTTTCTGGGACACTCATGTAGAAGGGAACTGATAAATGATCTGGTATTGCTATTGACCCAGAAGGGAATATATTCTAGTTCACTGCACTTACTGTGAGCTGGTGGAATGTGAATATCTGAGAGCACAGTGTAAGACTTTTAGCAGCAGTCCAGACAAAGACAAGTCTTTTATAGCCCAGTGAGCAGACCAGCTGTGAAGTACAAAGCATAGAAACCGCCGTTTCTGCATTCTTATGAATGTTTAAGGAATATAAATACATTGCATATCTCCTACAGAGGCAAATTTGTAAACTTTTATGAGTATTTAACTTAGGACTGAACATGATATCTTGTATTAGGAAAGCAATTTATCTGGTTTGGGCATGTTTCACGTGAGATGAAATGTTTTTGTGAGACTGTGATTATCTGTGGTGTGTCTGAGAGGTGCTTACTACACCTCCTGCTGGGACTAGAAAGGCTTTCTCCTTCTTCCCTTTCACTGTATCCTGCTCGGTTACATTATTTGATGCAGCTGAACATGTCAAAACCGTATCTGTGCTTTATTCATAGCATTGTATTCTTGTGTATTAAAGTAGTCCACATGGTTGTGAAGTTGTGGTATTTGTTGGATGTGTTCCACAGAACGTGCAAGTGTTGACAGTGATGACATGGTGAAGTAACAGCAGCCAAAGGATGACTTCTTGAACAGCACAAGTGTAGTTGAGTGCTTTGACCTAATTCTGTTTTTGTGTTGCAGAAAAGTCCAGGGCTTTCTCTCCACATGGTGAAGCCAAGAAGCCGGCTCTGGGTCCTGATGACCTGCGGACCTCCAGCTTAGGTCGGCCCGTTATGTCTCCATACCCCATGTCCCCACGAGACATGGCCAAGATCAGTCATGACCAGCACATGCTCCACTTCAACTGTGAGCCCCTCCCCATCCTATTCTTATATGGGAAATAAATGTGTATTCATGTATAGGAGTTCAACACGTTGTTTTCCATATATTCCATACAGCGTGTGTTTGGTATCAAAATTGACTCTCTTTATGTATCTGCTAGCGTTCCAGCAAACGAGCCACCCGTCAATCCCAGGTTTGCCACACGACAGTGGCAGGCTGGCCGCAGTGAGACCCCTCCCAATGCCAGAGCCCCCACCTCTCATTTCCTCCACCAAGCCAGGGGGCTCCATCACGCAGGTATAGTACCACATAAAGCATAGAAACAGACAAGAACAATAAAATATTTGAACCAGTTTTTCACAGAATATGTAATGCTGTGCTGTTCTGACCATGTTTTGTTTGACTTTGTAGGGCACCCCAGTGCAGCTGCACAGTCCAGCCCATGGGTTGGACCATGGGAAAGTACCCCCCACACAGATGGGGTTGTCTTGGATGGATCAGAGGAAAGTGGGTAAGTAGAAATGGCTGCTGTTCCTGTAAATATAATATTTCAATAGTTGACATACTAGTGGAGTGTTTACTTCAACTTTTATATCCATGTGAAATTGGTAAAATGTAGTCATGTCTATTTCCATACCATTTCTCTGTTGTTTCATTCCCTAATTATTTTGTACTACACAACAGGTTCTTTCCCAGTGATAAAGCAGGAACAGCTATCCCCTCGCAGCTCGTCCTCTCAACCCGATAACCTGTCGATACAGGGGCCACCTCATGATGGGACATCTGGACGAGGTGGGTGCTCTGAACTGTATTACAACTTGCATTTTCCTTCTTTCAATTTCCAAATAATTAACAGCAGTAAAGATGAATTAAAAACTGATTATTCTTTGCCAATTAAGATGTTACATGCTGACATTAACAATAAAATAACAATTAAAAAGATCCACACCATTCCAAATTAGCCCCCCGTGCCGTGAAGATAGTAAAGATATTTGAATAGCCTAAAGAAAAACAAGCTGTACAACCAGTTGAAAAGTTATGACTTAAATACAGTGAAGCTTGTTTAACTTCAGTAATGTTTGGAGACCAGGAGGCATCCTTGTGTTTAACTCTGGTAAACATTGTATTCACCGGGGCCTGATAAGGGTGAAACATTCATAGAATAGTAGACTTTTTGGAATTGAGAATCAATTTTAGGTCAACAGTGATCAAATGGGCATTTTACATTTGCTCTGTGTCATTTTGTAAACATTTTAATTTACAATCACATTAATATTATTGTATGCAAATGCTATACATATTTTCCCTTATCTTGTTTTGTTGCCGACATATACAATGCTTCTACAATACTTCTTCTACAATAGAGCTGTATACTTTGTTTTAAATTGTAAAAATCTATTTCTTTATAACCTCTAGCTTCCATTCCAGCTGTACAAGGAGGCAGTATCACCAAGGGCATCCCAGGGACCAGAATGCATCCAGATTCCTCAATATCCTACAGAGGAGGCTCCATCACTCAGGTGAACTAACACTGAACATCCATCATGCAGTACTAAACAGAACTTGCCTGACATGGCCAAGTGTGCTTTATTTCTAGTATGTAATATTTATAATGGGGCTTAATCTGGAATGTTAATTTTCCTACTTAACACAGCTGCACTGACAATACATTTTAACCCATGAAAGGGATGCATATAAATTGTCTTGTTTTTGAGCATCTGTATGTCCATATGTGCAACAACTTTGGTACAGACTGAAGGCCAAGGGTTTTCAAGTGCAGGTACATCATTTTATTTAGATACAGCCCCAAATCAAAGTCAACTAATTTCACACAGAAGTTATTGTTATTGTTCTTGTTGTTACTATTGTTATGTGGGAAACTTCCAAAAATGGCCCTTGAGTAAGTACTTGGTTTCCCCTCCCATTTAACCTAGTCTAAATGTCTGATAGAACCAGGTTCTTATTAACTGTTAATCTTCCTCAGGTAATTCCATTGAAAGGGGATGTAGTAATCTAACATTATTAGGACATAATTCCCTCTCACTATGATGTTACTTGTACAGCATGCTTTCCTCTTTGTGTAGTTCATCTCTGTTGGGTGTGTTAGTCCTGATACAAGTGCGTTATGAATATTCTGCTGACATTGTCTAAATTTGGAGTAGTGTATTACAACAGAGAACTGACAAACACTTCTCTTCCTCTTTATTTGGAGAACCTCTGGACTGGCCATACAGATAGGGTTAGCAAATTAAACTGCAATGCAGCAATTTGCACTGTGCTGTGCTTACATATTAATCAGACCCAGACACTACTAGTAGTGTGGTGACAAAATCACAAAACTATATAAGCATATATATATATATATATATATATATATATATATATATATATATATATATATATAGTACATGTTTTGCACACAATATATTTTGTTAATGCCCTGTCCCAATTTGTTGGGAGACACGATTATTGCTGGTGTCTTTGGCTATTGCACAGGCGTTAAGTGCTCAGGCAGCTTGGGGTTTACTTAATTCAGGGTCTTGTGTGTTTAAATAGTGAAGTGAAACTGACGCTGTCAAACTAGGTTAAGGTTTGTGATATCACCTGTTTATATGGCCATTACAGGAAAAAATCAGTATGTATACATGCAGCTTGATTTTACACTATCAACACTATTTTACAGCCTGTCCATACAGTTAAACACTCCCCCAGTCAGTGTAACAGCTTGCATTACGTGGTTTTGATTTGTGTGCTCATGATGAAAGACGGCAGCACAGTTGTTGAGAGGTCATGAGGCACAGCAAGTGCTGTTACTGCAGGATCTCCCTGCTGCTGTGACATAATCACAGCTCTTAGTGACCCTAGTCACCGTAGCAACAGGTACAAACTGTACCGCATCTGTTCCTTCTTTTATTTATCTATTTACTTTAGTCACTGGATAAAGCCAGTCATTGATATGCCCACCTGGCACAGGAGGGAATACAAGTGCTGCAGGATGGTGTTCCGTCATTCACCATGGTAGAATAGCAAAGAAAAAATAAAAGGTAAAAATATATTTTAGGATTGTTAAGAGATGGATGATTTCATTTTTAAAGTCTTAAGCTGGATGGAATACTTGATGTGTGTGGTATGGCTGTATTCTATGAGCAATACGAGTCTACTTTAGCTCATGCTATTTGATCTGCAAGTGGAGGTCAGATGAAACACTACAATCACAATACAACACTATCTTCTGAAACCTCATGGAGTTTTTGTACACAACCAAGAAATGTGACTCTGTACACTAGTATTGTACCTCCAACTCAGTCATCCACCTCCACTCTGGTCTCTTCACCAAGTAGTGTAAAACCATGACTCATACACAGTGTACAACTGATGTGAGCCAAACGTTTTCAACACAGCTGTTATTGTTGTCAAGTATTTTACACCTCCACATCTTTTGTATTTCAAAGCTATGTTTTGTCTTTTTTTTCTTACATGTGTGTTGGTTTATTTCTAGTTTTTTTTGGTGCATTTTCTTCACTCTTGCAATATATGCTCTCCCTGGGGTAAAATGATTCAAGGAGCACAATGCATCTGTTCTACATCAGAAACGATCTTCATCTCACATTCATCAGACTTAATCGATCAGATGTTAATGGCTCGGCTTGGACTTATTTTGTGATGATTGTGTGATTATTCTTTAGTGGTGTAACTCAGCACAGAATGTCTCCATACAACTGGTTGTTAGGGTTATCTTATCTATTGTCAAGTTTCATTATCGTGCTAGTTTAGGTCACGTAACACAATAAAATCAGGTGTAGTGTCATAAAAGCAAAAATTGCACAGTATAAACATTTGAAGCTGGAAATTAAAGACATAAACATGACAGTATATGTACCTGAACCAGGCGGTAGACATTTTTTGTATTTGCTGACTAAAACTGAATATGTAATAGAGACAAAAATCTAACAATATTAGTTAGTCAATCTTAGTGGTTTTGTTTTTGCATATTACAAATAACGTCCTTATATTAATATATTTTTTTCACAAGTTATAGAAAGAATTTAAAATAATAGAGGAAATGTATCTTGATTTTCCATTATCTGTTGAATTTCCTGTGGGATTACCAAAGCTCTCATCTTTTCATCCTCTGTAGAAAGTTCAGTGTGTACATGGTTGCCAGAATAATCTCTTATAGTTCCCACACCCCATCATATTAAAATCAGACTGTAAGACCAGACTTTTAACTCAGTCTTTAGATGGCCTGCTGTTGTCTGGGATGATAACACGCCGCTGTCATTTCTTCCCTCTCCATAGGGGACACCGGCTGAAGTGCTGTATAAAGGAACCATAACTCGTCTGGTCACAGAAGACAGCAGCCGAGCTGAGCGGGAGAGGGAAGAGACGCTCTCTAAAGGCCATGTGGTGTACGAGGGCATTGGCGCCCATATCCTCACATATGACCGTAAGTGTTCAGCCTGGCTGCAACATACCTGCTACACCATACACCATTAGGTATCCTCCATAGCAGGTATTGAAAGTCATTGTGGCAGAAAATGAACAGGTATAATTACTGTAATTCATTCAGTCACTGTATTTCATGTAGGTGCTTTAGTTCCAGGGTTTTAGTTTGTTCCTGCCAGCTCTGTGTAATGGCTTTCTGGGACACTGAAATGGAACAGATCCATCATTAACGTTTTTAGAATCACCTGTGCTCTTCCTGCTGAAACGAGCCATAATATCTACTGTGAAAAAGTCTATTACTTTCTTTTCGATATTGACACAAGCATGAGGAGTTCAAATGCTTTCCACTAAATTAATCTCTTAACTACTGCACTACATTTTAGGTCATTCATGACATACACCTCATTAGTATTTCCAAGTAGTACCCTTTACAGGATTATGGTCATGACTTTTCTTCTCTACGCGTCTTTCATTTTGGCCCTTCTTTGTCATTTCCAGGCCCACCTTCTCAGACTCCTAAGGATGAGGGCCGAGGTCCTGGGCAACCTGGGGAAGTCCTAGGGCTGAAGCGTCCTTATGATGTCATGGAAGGGGCTCCTAGAGGGCTGCCCATGAGGGATTCACTGTCTGCTGCTAACTGTGAAGGTAAGAGACACTACTTGTCTTTCTGCCACTCAGCGTGTACCTCAGTTTGTCATTTTCTTTGGCTGGTTTAATCACATTCCACCCCTTTTTCCTCATCGTTAGGCCTGATTGTAAGAGCTATGCCCCATGATAGAGACAGTCCCCACCACACATCTTACAAGGATGCTCATCACATCCGTGGCTCCATCTCACAAGGTAGGACAACTTCTGCGGAAAAATTCAGAAATGTGATAGTGGTGCTTGAGTTCTATGTTCTTAATAATTATAAAATAATCATTTTGTTTATGTAAAATGAAAAGCCTAATATTATTGTCTGTTAGGTAATGTATGGATGTTTATGGAATCTTAAATATGTATAGAGAAGTTCTTAAAGAGTTCACTGTTAACAATACTGCATCGATTAACTTTATATAAATGTGTCCACCTGTGAGAAAATACAGTTTAATATAAAATAATGTTTATTCTGTCATTTCTGTTCCAATTGTTTTTCCCTTGGAGGCTCTCATTCATTGTGCTCTTACTTTTGTACTTGGAGTGCTCACTCAGCAGAGCTGCAGAGAAAGGCTTTTTTTTATTCAAAAGACAGATAGTTTTTAGCCCCCCCCCCCCCCAAAAAAAAAATTTGCCACTAGCAACATGACTTCTTTCATGTTGATATTAATATCTTAATCTGGTAACTCTAAAAAACATCTTGTCTCATCTTGCCTAGAGATAGTAGTTGAGGAAACTCCTCTTAAAATCCCTGAGCCTGTATAATCCGATCAGAACCATTCTTTGTGTCTTTCCTCTCTGTTCTCAGCTCTACTGTCTACGTAAAGAAAAGCTTTGCCATTCCTCTTGGGATGCGAATAACATAATACCTTGTTTTCAGGTATACCCCGTCATCTAGACCCTCAGGATGGTTACCTGAGGAGGGAGGCGAAACAGATGAAGAGAGAGGGCTCCCCGCCTCGTGTGCCTGGTTCACTTTCTGACCCATTGAAGGCCAGAGAGTCTATGGTTCCCACAGTGAAGGAGGCTGGGCGCTCGATTCACCTCATTCCCAGGGAGGAGCTTAGACAGCCAACCAAGGATGGCATCATAGCACAGGTAATCTGTCATCACTACAGCAATGGCCTTTTCTGTCATGTTCAATACATTTTCTCTTGTTTTGAGGTTATTCTGTATCTTTATTGGCAGTAATGTTGTTCTTTCTTAGGGAGTTTGTAAAAGGGTCTTAAAAGTAATTACATTTCTGTTTAAATGTTGAGCACAGATTCCACATAAATATTCATGTTAATGTTTTCAGTGCATTGTGCATTAATTACTTTTGTGCTGAACTCCAGGGATCATCCATGAAGCCAGAGCCGACTGCATCAGGAAAACGTCATGATGTCCGTTCCATTATAGCCAGTTCACCACGTTCTTACCACAATCCACCCTCTCATTTGGAGATGCGTGGGGAAAGGGGCCGCTATGAGGAGGCACCCAAAGGGCGTCCCAGCGCAGTGGTCAGCACAGCTAGTTCAATGGCCCGATCATCTCCCTTAACACTAGGGTCAGAGCAGGGAGGCAAAGCCCATCATAGCCCTGTGGGTTATGAGGAAAAAGGCACCTTACGAACCCCTTACCCTGGACCTTCTCATCGTGGCTCCCCACTGTCTAGAGAAGCAAGCCAAAGGCAGCATGACGGTGGGTATTTGTCAACAGTCTGTGAAGAAAGATTCATTGATAACTTCACATACATTTTCTCTGTGAGAACATATAATAGGTGTATGTATGAAAAGTAATTGTAGAGATAAAAATGACAACTGTCTCTTTAAACTCCAGGTTCCAGTAAGAATCCACCTCAGGAGAGGAAAGCCACACCAACCCCCAGGGAGATGAGCACCACTAAGTCCCCACTCCCAGGTGTTCCAGACCAACAGACCTATGAGCGTCTGCTGCAGGGTCTTGGCGCTGCAGACGTATACCGCCAGATCCCCTTAGCCTTTGATCCTGCAGCACTGCCCCGTGGCATCCCCATCGACCCAGGTACTGCCACAGTTAAATTAGATGAGATGAAGCTAAAATAATTACCTGTAGGATGTCAACGTCACTGAGTGTAGCATAAAGTACATTTTGGAAATGTTAAGGCAATTATATTGAATCATGATCTCAGGCTGGTCTAATATAAAACCATACAAGCTTTTTCATCTGTAACATCAGTCTCTGATGATGGTCCTTCCAGCTTGTGCAACCTCTTCTTTCCAGTATTGTTTTTATTCATTTATTATGAACTGATTAGAGCTCCTTTCATCTGACTTTGACAGGTTTGCTGATCATTGTGGGGTCACTGATGACATTAAAAGTGCAACACTGTTCTTTTTCTTGATATGAATTTTGGGTTTACCTACATAGACTTAAGTGAGTTTTCTCTGCTATTCAATATTTCGTGAATGACAAGAATTTTCCTCTCCATGCCTATAGCCTACTACTTGCCTCGCCCCCTCGCCCCCAACCCTGCATACCCTCATCCTTACCCCTACCTCATTCGTGGCTTTCCGGACACTGCAGCTCTGGAGAACCGCCAGACTCTGCTTAATGACTACATCACCTCACAGCAGATGCATCAGTGGCCTGCAGCTGCTGCAATGGCTGCCCAACGGTCTGACCTGCTGAGGGGCCTTGCTCCACGAGAGCAGCCACTTCCTCTCCCCTACTCTGCAGCTCCACGTGGTATGGGCACAAATGAGCCACACACTTGTTTCTGTTGTCTTTGATGTTCATCAAGTTGTACACTTTTTCACTATCTGATTGATTGAGGTTTTATAAAGTGGTGTTCATAGAATCAGAATGGGCTTTTTTTTTGTTTTTGTTTTTTTGAATTTTCACCATTTATTATCTACACTGCATGTTGCAGCTTTGGTGGAACCTAGCCCATGTGGCTGTACACAGCATCAACTAAGGTAAAGTCAAATAGTACTGTACCAAGCTTGAATTTACATCCACTGGTAATTGCGCTGAGGGAACTTCAAGCATGTCTGTGTCTCTGAATGAATAAAGGTAAAGTATGTGAGTTTACAAATTAATAATACAGCTACTTTATTCTTGGCTTACAGAAAACACAAACATCTGACTGATGTAACTCTAGGCTCTATTTAGTGCCAAGTGGTATAAGACAAAGGTGCTACATGAATCTGTGCTTCCCCATATTTGCTATTGTCAAACAATATATACCATTTTTTCCTCTACTACGGTGTCTCACATATCCTTTTAGGGCTTTGTTGACAATTCTTTTTTTTCCTTCCCGTAGGGATCATCGATCTATCTCAGGTGCCACACTTACCTGTCCTGGTCCCTCCCTCTGCAGGGGCAGCCGGTTCCCCAATGGATCGCATCACCTACATGCCCGGGGGAAGCACCAGCTTCCCTGGCAGGCCTTACAACACCTCTCCCATCTCACCTGGTACAAACCTGTTCACACAAGTTGTCTTGCCTGTTGTCTTTAATCTTGTTGGTCTTTAATAATTATGTTTTCCTCCATGCTCTTTTTTTATACAGTTGGTTCTTCACACATGAGCAAGATGCAAGGCACATCTTCATCTTCAGAACGCGAGCGGGAAAGGGATCGCGAGCGGGACAGAGAGAGGGAACGAGATCGGGAGAGAGACAGAGAACGGGAACGGGAAAGGGAGCGTGAACGGGACCGGGAGAGAGATCGGGAAAGGGAACGGGAGAGAGACAGGGAACGGGACCGGGACAGAGAGCGTGACCGTGAGAAGGGTGGGTCTCATGGCGTTGTGGAGCATGCTCCCATTTGGCGACCAGGTATGGACATCCACTTATTCTACAAATTCAGAGTTGAAGATTGCCAAATACAGATTGTGTAAAAGTAATAGACTGAGTGAAATGAGTGTTTTCATCTTTCAGGTACAGAGCACAGCTCAGCTAGCAGTAGCAGCACACGACCTTCTTCTCAACCTTATAGCCACCAGCATTCTCCAGTCTCACCTCGCACTCAGGAGACTGTGCAGCAGAGACCAAGCGTACTGCACAACACTGGGGGCAAGGCGCTGTCTGTCAGTGAACACTCTGGCTCATCTGTATTACGGTATAATGCAGATTATTTGTGTTGTTGACAAACGCGTGCCATTTCCAAAAATGGTCAGAAGTATTTACGTTTATAATTTGTGAAGACTAAGAATGGTTTTGTTTTCCCTCCCAGGTCCATGCCCTCAAGCTCAGGGCGCTATCAAGGTTACCCTGGCCATCTGAGGACAGGTATGCCCCCCGAGGCCTATCCACCTGCCATGGACTCAAGTATAGGCAAAGAGCAAAGTCGTGATGGAAGCAAAAATAGAGGAGGTCTGCCTAAACATGTACAGGATCAGCATGGAGCCTCCAGTAAATCTGACCCCAAGTTGTCCAACCTCAGTCCAGGAGGACTATACCCCGGTTCGTATCCCTCGGGTTCAAGCCGACCCCAGCATCTGCTGCCTCTCCAGTCGGATAACCCTCCTGGCCGTGGAGAAAGCAGCACACCTAGTAGGGAAAAGACTCAAAACAAACCGATGTCCATTCAGGAACAAGAGCTCCGAGCACTCGGTAAGACCACCATGACTGCGGCCAACTTCATAAACGCGATTATTATACGTCAAATTTCATGTGAAACGGGGATGCCAGAGACGGGCTCGCTTGTTGCCAACAGCGTCAATGATGGTAAGATGCTCTGGATCCCAGGGTCCCCTCATCACCCAGACCCTCCCTCGTCAGTCTGTGGCCTATTGCACGCTGTGGTGGTTGGCATTATCAAATCAGCCCAATTCATTGACATTTTTTTTCTTTCAGTGCTCTACTATTTGCTTTTTCCCAATTTATTAGGCTTTCCTTTAGGCTTAAAGACCACCAAGGGTTGAACTTAAAATTAGAAATGTCAAGAGACATTTTAAAAGCTTAATGCATCTAAAATGTAAAGAACAAATAGCTTAAGATAGAATTTACCATGAAGAAAATAAGATCCAAGGTGTCCTTTAAGGCGTCATTTGATTTAATAAAAGCTGGTGGCACATTAAGGCAAAAAAAATCGTTTGCTGCTTGTTTCTCTTTTTTTTTTTCTTTCCTTTTTTTGGAAGAAGATGTGACTTAAATTTAACATGTGGCACCCCTCCTCCCTCACATTCGGCTGCTTGAAACAGAATATTTTACCACATTCAAGTGTGCATGACAAGAATATTTTAGACACTTGGAGAGACACTGAGGCTTTTATAACCTTGTTAAATGAGACGCGTGTCATCCGAACACTTTTATATGCAGTGGCTCCTTTTTAGTTCTGCATGTCTTCAAAGGCACTATTCTTGTGTAATGCCTTGTCCTTTAGAAAGTCAAAAAAAAGGAAATTACAGATAGTGTAATATATAGTTTATGATGACACAATTAAACAAGAATTGATAGATTGCTTTTATAGTCTTTTTTAGTTTTTTTATTTTGGTGGAATTAAACTCCATTTATTTAGTTATAACATTTTCCAAAAGCATTTCCAACCACTAAGACTCCCTGGGGTCCTAGAGAGCACTATTGTTGCACATGAAGAGGGTGGGAAAGCCGTCCCTGGGGGAGGGGGGTACTGCAGCTTCTAGCCCCCAAATCTCTGCATGTTCCTATTTATGGCTCACAGTAATTTATGCTGATTTTTTTTTTTCAAATTTTTTTTCTCGACACACATGCCAAATGCTCAACACATCTCTCTCTCTCAATCAAGCCGCTGGGAATTTGTCTGTTATTTGGAATGTAATAGTGTTTTGTTGGTTTGTGCTTATAGAGCAATGTATCACATATTTATACAAACCTGTAGAAGACCACTGCATGCTGACTTTAAATGAGTATTACAGGTTAAAATATTCCTTCATAGGCAGCATGCCACAAAAACTAAGACTGCAAGACTGTATTATTAGGCCGTCATCACCTTGTTTTTGGCATGCAGTACTCACTATTAGGAAGGACCACAAGGAGGAATGCAAGATATTAACAGTGTTGGTAGCTCAGTCTCTTTCTGTTGCTAGTTGACAACACAAACGATAACTACAAGTCCCCCGAAGGGAGTCATCCTCTCTGGGAGGCTGTGTCATCAGTCTGGCCCCCCATGCACAACTTGCATCATCCTCAGATATAAATACTGTGGTGGTGTAATAGTTGTGTAAGAAAACAGACACTGAGATGTTATGCCCAACAGAAAAAAAGCATGACTTGAAATTGGCTTGGACTGTCCTATGGAGAGACTTTACATTGAAGACTTGTTTTAAGTGCTTTAATCCTTGTTTGATTAGTTTTATTTTATATATATATATATATATATATATATATATAGTATTCATATTTTCACATCTATGTTGATCACAGGCTGCAGTATTGATATTCAGAATTATCTTGACTCTAAAGCTGGCCTCATGAATATTTTATCTGTCCCCAGTAAATCAGTTAAAATTGACTTATTCTGACCTTTCTCCAAAGGAGTCAGACATGCAAATGCAGCCAGGTTTACTGTAATTTCTTGTCAAAGCTAGACTTGCTTATTTGGTTAAGCAAAGAATACACTAAAAATAAGACCTGAGGTTACATGTCAGATAAGTTCTATAGAAAACATTGGTGTTTGGCTTTCATGTGCAGGTGCAACATGAAACGTTTAAATTCTGCATCCACCATGGTCCCTGATGGATTGACATTTCTTAAATATGCATGTTGTCATTAGCACATATCTGAAATTGTTGAATTTAAAATCAGACTGAAAGACCCAAACTAATTCAAAATCTTACATGGCTGTTTTATTTTCTGTTTTTCTGTTTGTGTGCCTGGTTCCACATGTGTGTCTGTGATTATTTGGGACTCTCAGCTCAACAGAAAATGGAGCCACTTGGTCTGTACCGTCCTCCATCTGAGGAGAGGCTGTCCCCTGGTCAGCAGCCCCTGTCCCCCTGTGTGAAAGGCAGCCAGAGAGTAGTCACCCTGGCCCAGCACATAAGTGTAAGCCTGTTCATCCACAGTGTGAAAATAACCAAAACTATTATCACAATATTGCTGTTGCATACTTCCTTTTGACCACCAAAAACTCAAATCCTTAACTGTTAATGTAGTGTTTGAAGGGAATCTGTCTCTGCATTAACAGGAGGTGATAACTAAAGACTACACTAGGCAGAGCCAGCAGCAGCAAAACTACCATGGCTCACCGGTCCTGGATCTGACGCGTCCACCCAGTGCCTCCCAGCCCCCACCCACCTCACAAGAATCTGCCCAGGGAGGACGCTATTCAGAGGCTCTTGGAGGAGAACGTAACAGAGACCGGTAAGAATGACGGTCGACCATCTTCTCTATTACAACATAAGGATTAAATTCAGCAGGGATGTGAATTTTGAGCTGCTAAACAGAAGCAGAATATATGCAGGTCCTTAAAATGTTTTAAAATCATGTCTTTGGATGTTACATTTTCCTCTAGTCTTGAAAATATATTTGCAAACCTCTAATTGCCACCAATATTTTGTCGGCCTATTAATTTTTTTTTTTTTTTTCAGAATGTAGTCAATGATGCAAAATGAAGAAACGGTTTTAAGAGAGAAGCTTAGGCAGATATCATAATTTGCTAAAAAATTTAACGTCGGTAATTACACTATGAGGCTAACATTTGATGATTTTTCTTTCTACTTGCACTTAGCTTTTTGGCAAAATGTTTTTATCAACCAAATTCACTTTAGTAACCATATTGCTACATAAAGCTTAGCTCTGCATGGGACCCTTTATATTTATCTGCCATGCTTTAGCCAGGCTTGAATTTGGTTAAAGATTGCCTTGATAGGACCTAAAACAAACATCAAGTGAATTTCCTTTTACTAGTCGACACCCTGATAGATTGCTGACCAGGACATTCATAGCTACAGAACTCAAATGTCTTGTGTTTATTCTTTCCAGGTCTCCACCTCAGCCCAAGACATCACCTGTCAGTGTTTCTAACGATGGCATCGAACCAGTTTCTCCTGCTGGAGCCAACTCAGAACCAGATGTCCAGGGTGGAGCCACCTATCCCAACGAACAGGCAGAGCAGGGGTAAGGTTTTCCTTGACCTCCTTTCTAATCAAACCCTGATTAAAAGACGGATATTATGAAAATATACACGGATATTTCTTGTCCATAGTGAGATTGTTTAAAAAAAAAAAGTTTATTTATCAAAATGTAGCCTTAAACATCTAATGTATTACTTTGCATGTTGATTTTAATGTGTGTTTTTTTGTTTTTTTTACAGAATGGGCTCTCGTTCCCCTCCCAATGCCTCACAGCCCCCAGCTTTCTTCAGCAAGCTGACGGAGAACACCTCAGCTATCGTGAAGTCAAAGAAACAGGAGATGATCAAGAAAATGACTGTGGTTGGAAATGAAAATGATTTTAGTAAGTCTGACCTCAGCACAGACAAGAGACTTTGTCAAATGTCAAAAACTGTAGAAGCTTTTAAATGCGAACCCTGTTCACACTTTCAGATGCTGGTCAGCCAGGAACAGAAATCTTCAATATGCCAGCGTCTACAGCTGCAGGTAATCTTTCTTTTTCATCAATTATGAATACAACTGTGCTCATGATGATAGGTTTCTTTTAAGTGCCACCAAAACACTAGTGTCAAACACACAGCCTGTGGGCCAAAACCAACCCTGCAGGGTGAGAAGTGCAAAAATGACATTGAAGATACTAACAATAAGGGCATAATTTATAGATTATGCAATTATTTTACTGGTCTGGGCTGCTTTAAATCAAATTGGGCTGCATGTGGCTTCTGTGGTAAAATGAGTTTGACACCACTGCAATCCTTCATCATTCTGAAATTAAAACTAACTTTGGTCCGTTTGCAATCTCTGTAAAACAGCTACAACACTCTGTAAATAATAAACTATCTATCTATATATATATATATATATATATATATATGTTCTGATACAGCCCTTAGCATTCTAACAAGAATATTGAAGAAAGGAATAGGACGAAATTGGCTTCATGACTTAATCGTGTGGGTTTGTCACTACTATCTTGTTTCCGTCACAGGGCCTGTGAGTATCCGCAGCCACCCAGCCACAGAAACTCCTGGGAACTCAATAGGCTTGGAGGCCATTATCAGAAAAGCCTTGATGGGCAACTTTGATGATCAGTCTGAAGAGCGGTCTCCATCTAACACTGGGTCCAGTGTTCCTGCTACCGTGTCTGTAGCTGATGGACGTGCAGATGACTGTTTTTCACAAGGTGAGTGTCAAAGCCTTCTCTGGTATGGTTTTAGTCGAAACCTGAGCACTGTCGGTGTTCACAGTGACTCAAACAAATGGCATCAAAGTGAAAAGCAATCCAGAGTCGACTATATGTGGACTAAAACACCCAGTTGTGAAAACTGTGTACACACCTGTAGTGTGGAACAACCTTCTCTCGGAAATCAGATTCGCTGACATGCATTTCAGTCATTAAATCTGTGGCAGTGTCCCAACAGCAGCTCTAAACACTGTTGGAAATGTTTGTACATGAGTCTCTTCTTCTGTGAATTTAACCCACACTGTGTTTGCAGGTGGGGGAAAGTCCTCAAAGGGCAGTGGACGTTCTAATGGGCGCAAGGCCAAGTCCCCGGGACCAGGCCTGTCAGGGGGGGAGAGGCCATCCTCTGTGTCCTCAGTTCACTCAGAGGGAGACTGCAACAGACGAACCCCACTCACAAACCGTGTGTGGGAAGACCGACCCTCATCTACAGGTAGAAACAGCCTATTGAACTATATATGGGGAATTTTGCACAGATGTAAATGTAAACTGCTGCAGAGGCAGACTGTGCTCTCTGGTAATGATCAACCCAGCCACGTTGTACCCATAGAAGAAGGCCAGGAGAACACAGCCCTGGAATACAAGTTACTTTTAGACTCCACATAGTTGAAGTTTGTAGAAACATATAAATGCAATATCAGTTTCCTTTTAACAGTGCATTGTATCTGTACAGAATTAGCCCAGTAGACACTGATGGTCTATATAACATCAGACAGAAATGAACCTTTACATGAATCCTTCCATTTGATCTGGATTACAGAGGAGCAGACATGAAAGAAACAATTACTGAAACAATTCTTTATGTTCCTCTCTAGGTTCAACACCCACTCCCTTCCCATGTAACCCGTTGATTATACGTTTCCCCAGTGGAACGGTATCGGCTCCGTCTCCCTCATCTGGTCAGGGGCCTCAAGGTCCGGGTTCAGGTCCTGGACAGGGGCGCTCCTGGGAAGAAGAGCCCAAACCCCTACTCATGTCTCAGTACGAGACTCTGTCTGACAGCGAGTGACCTGACACGCTGCTGTACATCGGAACCTGCTAACAGCTGACCACCTCTGTGCTGCTGCAGCCATTCATCCAAACACACACACACACACACACACAGGCATTTTTCTGCGGAGGCATCTGCAAACCTGCCCACACCATTCCACGTATTTCCTCCATCAGTCGTTGGCCAGGATTGGGTCCTCTTTTGCTTTCACACACCTGAGAGGCTGAGCATCAACAAGCTTGAACACTGCTGCTCCATGTGTGTCTTTGCGCTTACATGTTATGCATTCACTCCAGGACTACTCTTAAGGACAAATCACTTTTTTTTCTCTTTTTTTTTTTAACATTACTACTTTTCCTCACTGGCCTTATCAGAATTGACCCATTGAGCTGCACCTTTTGGCCGCAGCGCTGTAATGTGCTCACGCTTCTGTGGACGGTGTTGTGGGTCTGGTCGGGGGCCTGATGACGGACACTCTGGCTCTGAGTGCTGGGAGCATGGGCCCACACAACCAGGACCCTCTGAGGTTTCTTCACAGTGAACTCCAGGTGCAGGCGGCCTGTGCACTGCTACCACTACAAGAGAATACGTGCAAGACGAGAGAAGAATCAAGGCGCTGTTTTGGTTCTATCTTTTCTCCTTTTATTTCAGTCAGTCCAGTCTGTACTTGGAAGGTGAACTGAATCTTGCGTACATTTTGATGGTGAACTTTTGATGGTGTCATTTGTTGTCTCTTATCTGCAATGATGTATCTCTTTTGTTTCTTTTTTCTTTTGTTTTTGGCAGGGTCTGGGGGTAATGATTGTTCTGCGGGAGGGTCATATCATTGGTTTACAGGGTAAACATGTTGTTCATTGCTGATGTCATTATATATTAAGGATGGTCCTGAACAATGGCAAAGGCCTGTTGACTTCAGGCATCCGGATGTGGAGATGATTTGCCAGATGGATGGCACTGAGACAAGTGACACGTTCTCACTGTTTTTATATTAACCATGTCTGTGTTTGTTGAACCAGTTTTTGGAAGTTAAGCACTTAGCTGTCAGTCTGTTCACAATGGCATTTTTAAGAATCAATGTTTCCGTGGCAGGTGGAGAATGGACTCCAGAACATAGAGCCTAGAAAGCCCACTGTGGGAGTATCCTCCAACACCTATCCATTTATTCTGGTCTTGCCACCAATATTCTTTTGCGCTCCCACTCTCAAAGCGACAATCACATTCCAGCGAATGATGATGAAGCCGCTTCGAGTAGTTGCAGACCAACCTTAAAGCTGCTTAAAGGCAAATTCCTCAGCATCCCGACGGAGTGTGCGGTGACAAATAAAGCCATCTTTCGGAGACCCGCGGTCCGTGGCGACGGGTTCAGCTGGCCGGCCTGAAACCTGTCTCGGAGCTGTTGTGACAGTCTGACCTCTGACCTGTTATATGTCTAAAGGAGGAGCTCCATCCAGGCTCCTCATCTGGACACAATTTGTACAGTTATGAGATATTCCTAGTGTTAAGTGCCATTTATTTTACATATACAGTACTGAAGTTACCAAGTGACGCACAAACTCTATAGTTCAGCCCCCCCATGCCAGGGTCTAATACTGTTCAAACAGGGAAATTGGAAAACAAAAAACACATGAAACGTCCTCTTTAAAATTTATTTTGAGTGGTTTTTATTTTATTTTTTTGTATCTTTTATGGATCTTATCACGGGCCTTTGCTTTTAACTGTTTCTCTTACATTTTTCCTTCTCAATACGATATCACAGGACACCAGTTTGAAAGGTCTTCTCCAAACTGACAACCGCGACACACGTCAAGTGTACTTCATGCGCTCTTTGTGTTTGTACGGGTTAGAAGAAGTGAAGGGGAAGGTGCTGAGAAGCGTGGCGGTAGTTTTTTTGTCACCTCAGTTGCATTAACGTGTCCTCTGCTTTTACTCGCAGTGTTTTAAAGGTCACCCTGTCGATAAATGCTGTGGTGCTGTGAGGTGTTTTCTGGCCTGTGTCCTCGGACTGAACAGTCTGAAGCGATAAAAGGGGCTTTTTTTTTTGTATTTTAATTTTAATTTTTTGTCTTTTTAAGAGATGTACACTCTGTCACAGCTGACTCTCATAACACACATATGACTGTTATAGGACTACCTCCTCTCCCTGCTTCATCCTACCCTGTTGATGGTGATGTTTTTAGCATGCCACATCTCAACCGTTTGTTTTTAGGTCTGATGTTTTTTTTTTTTGTTTGTTTTTTTTTTCTATCAAAGTAAAAGCTGACGAACCTGTCGGAAAAAGGCTAAAATATTAGCCAGTCTTTGTACATCGGTCTCTCTGCTTGGTGTGTTATGTATCCACTGATGAAATTGAAGAATGTGACAGAAAACAAACTAAGCCATATCCAGTTGTTCCCTAAACTGATCATAGATTAATACTTTGCTTTTAAAAGCATACACAAGTGAATTTTTAAGAAAAACACATCCATTTTTTGGGTTTTTTTTGCTTTCTTACGGTTCGTTTTGATTTATACTCATGTCTTTTGTTGCATTTAAAATAACGTTAACCATTCAGACCTAAATGTTAAAGTAGATTGTTGTTTTCCCTGGACTGTCCAAGGGTGTGCGGGTGGATGGGTGGGCGGGGGATTGACAAACAGTACAATGTTCAACCATTTTGTGCATACTGATTTTTTTTTTTTTTTTTTTTTTTTTTTTTTTAAATATAACCCACTGTATAATAGCAAGGATTGTATATAAACTGAAGAGATGTAAATATTTATGTGGCTTGCTTCAAGGTTGGTATTATGGAAAAAAAAAAGAAGAAAAAAACAACAGAAATATTCACATGGTTAAATTCTACATGCCCACCAGCAAGCTTTGTGGATAGCAGTGTAAAAATGAAAAACAAAAGACACTGCCTTAATGTTTAAATAAAAAGCTTATTGCCATTCATGGTCTTAGAGTAAAATTATTTATTACGTACTCGTTATTTATTTTCTTTGTTTGGTCCCAAAAGACAGAACAGGATGAATGTGATGATGGTAGAACACCACTAGGGGGCAGTATGAGCATGAGTTCCATAGAAATGGAGTTGTCAAAGTACTTTAACTCCTGTATTATACTTAAGTAAAAAGATAGTTGTATTCTTTCATGCTGATTTATACTTAATTTTCGTCAAGATCAATGTGTTTAGTCAATTTATGTAAAGCTTTTACCAAATGGATGATAGAACTAGTCTGTAAAATTCAGCTCATGGTTAAAGGTTAAACTAGTTGTTTCCAACATGTGCCTGTTTTCACATTTCAGACAGATGAGTCATTAACATCTAACCTTCCTTCAGTAGTCAATAAGTTATCTTTTGAAAATGGTAAAAGATCACTTATTTGTTAATATATAAATTATGTTAGAAGAAGTTACTCTCCTATTAATTATGTGATGAGCCCTCAAACATATATGGGAGTAGATCTAAACACTGATCCTTCATTATTAATAATCTAATGAACTAAAGCAACACTGAAATGACAAACCATCATGAGAAGGAATGTTTCTAGGATCACAAAAGCTTCATAAAATGGAAAGAAAAAATTCCACGGTGCGCTCTCTTCAAATATTAGTGTCTTTATTATTTATATGATCATGGTCTACACATGACCATGAGAATAAAGGCATTTTAATGCTTAAATAAAGAGGCATTTGGAGTTTTCTTGTTTATCAACACTGAAAATACTGGAAATGTTGCAACACATCTACTTAGTTTATCTTTAATTACAAAATGACAGAACCATAATTCCATTCTGTGTATTCAGTTCAGAAATGTACACACGTGTATATACATACACATGTAATAATTATCTTTTTTGTCACTCATTCTGTAACTG
This sequence comes from Siphamia tubifer, assembly GCA_020466265.1. NCBI lineage: Eukaryota > Metazoa > Chordata > Actinopteri > Kurtiformes > Apogonidae > Siphamia > Siphamia tubifer. Next base: position 27,998,848 of record CM035791.1, on the reverse strand, counting down.
AAAAAGGACTAGGCAGCAGAAGCCAACACTAGACTTATTTGACCTATCCTATACAACCCATAGAATCACCAGCATATCAGTAATAAAAGAAATAGAACACAAGAGGAAACAAAAAAACAAAACAAAAAGAATATTTTACTCTAGATTAGATAGAAATTAATCATTTTACATTGTACTCCTTCATAAACTTGCCTTTTCAATGTTTTTTTTTTTAAACTCAACAAAGATCTGCACTATTTCAACTCATCACTGTTCATTTCATAATAAAACTCCCAAATATGAACACATCTGTATTTAACATTTGTTCTCACATTTCCTCTTTCAAAAACACCCAGCCCTCTTAAATTAATTTTTTTTTCTTTTAGTTTAAAAAAATTGTTGAATACAGTTTGGAAGTCTTTTGTTCTTTACTCAAAACAGTGTTTGAACATTTCAAGGTAACCCTAACCCTAACCCTAACTCTGTAAATAGTTTATTAGTAGCTTCATGGTTTGAGGCATAGAAATAATACAAATCTTACCAAGTGTATTTTTCTCATGTCTAGTCAAAACATCTCATCCCACTTAAAATACGACATAATCACCTAATTATCTTATTTTTTTTACTTGAATTAAGCAATATATACAATAAATCAGTTCTTTTCATCTCACTGAAAAGTTTACCTTCAGGTGATTATGCCATATTTTCAGTGGGATGAGAAATTTTGACTAGAAATGAGGAAAAATACACTTGTGTAGGATAATGTCCATTCCTTCACGTCCAGTCGTCACTGATGAGGTGGACATTGGTTCTAACAAAAGTCATAGTCTTCATCTGTTCTGAGTCTGTCCTCCACCCACAGGCAGTGCTTTTTATTAGTCTATATTGTTAGTGAGGATAAAGCATTATTACCAGTAGAAATTCACTAATCATATGTGAGCAAATGCGTTTGTGTGCCAGAGTATAAGTGGTATTAATTATATCTTTATTTAGGTTTTCATTTGGTATTTGTTTTACAAAACAGGTCGGCATGAATGGCAGTATAGGGTGGTGGGTGAAGTCTATATATGAACAGGTCACATCATTCAGAATTTATATTACAGTCAAAATGAATATAACATTGTTTGCAATATAAAGGTCTGTGTTATTTATTTCAATCCTGGGGAGTTTGGCTCCCCAGGATTACAAGAGGATGAAAACACATCTTAACTGAGTTAAAATGTTACATGCAGACAGTGAAAACAACACTTCAGTTTATACATTCTAACATCAACAGTTAACCCAGATAGACCCAGTGTCACTTTTGTATAAGTTACCAAATGAAATGTTCTTTTTTTTCTGAGAGGTATAACAACTTATTTTTAGATAATAGATTTTGAAAAAAAATATTTAAAGAAATATGACCAAGATCAATTTCACTTTTTCCATTGGCAGATTTTTAATTACTTTTTTTTTTTTTTTTGCTTAATTCAAGCTAAATTAGTTTGCATTGTTGTTTTTTTGTTGAACTTAGATCAAAATCAGGATGAGCAAAACCCTTTAGATGCTCAAGTATCTCTACAAAAACAGGCAGTGTATTTTATAAAAGGTGACAAAATAGTGTTATAGATCATAGATTATGGTTCTACATAAAAATTTTCTTTTGGCCTGATCACCAGGCTCTGATTAGGTTATTACCCCACCGCTCAAAGGGGAGAGGGGTGTTGTTTTTAAGTGGTTTGTTTGATTGGTTGTAAGCAAGTTTACACACAAACTACTGAACCAATTTCCATTACATTTTGAAGAAAGGTGCAAGGTGGTCCAGAATAGATCCCATAAAATTTTTGTGGATGTAGGTCAAAGGTCAAGATTACAGTCACCAAAAATGCAATTTCGCAATGATAACGTATAGGTCAAGGATAACAGATCAGGTCAACTGTGTGCATGGGGGGTGGGGTTTGTTGTCCTGGACACCACTTGTTATTCTTTTAGCATCAGTGAGCAGAAAAGAGACGCTGCCCAAATTTGTTCAGGTCTTTTCAATTCAGGGGTATAAATCCAGCTGATTCAAGATCATTTTTATGTGTTCCTCTGGCAAATTATTAAATTTATTTATTTATTTAATTCAAGCAAAAAAAAAAAAAAAAAAATCTGTCAATGGAAGATTTGAAAATTGTCCTGGTCAGATTTCCTGAAATAAGCTTTTCTAGATCTACTCTCTAAAAATACATTTTTATATCTCACTGAAAGGTTAGTGAGATGCAGTATACGTTTTTTTTTTTTTTTTTAATATTACATAGTTGCCTTGTTTGGAAATCTTGTGATGCCGCATTTAAAATATTTAATGAAATGTCCTCTGCAGTGGGCAGTATACATATATATATATATATATATATATATATATATATATATATATATATATACTGCTTTACAGTAAGATATAAAGAACTTGTACTGTATCTATTTATTTAGAATTTAATTCAAGTTTCTTGTTTGTTTGATTTTTCATTTAATTCATGCAACAACAAAAAAAAATCAATCAATGACTGATTTTTTGATGTTGCATCACCCACCTCTGAGAAATCAAATCCACTCATTTGCACATCTAGGATTTCTATTTCTGTCTTTTTTCTTCTTTTTTTTTCACAGAACCCCTCCTTTGGACAGATGAGGTTTAGGTAAATGTGTAACTGTGGTCTGGCGCATTTGTTGCTGCACCACTGGGAGGCACCTTCATCTTATCCAACACTTGAGAGGGAGACTGATGAGGCGCTGAATGATGTGAGCTGCTGTGGAGACCCTGAGGCACCCATCCAAAAGCCTCCGCCAACACTGGCTCCTGTTATTTTAACAGCACTCTGATATTTAAAGGCTGCAAGGAATACAGAACAGAACGACTGGCTCCTTTATTTACACTTGTAGACAGTGAAGAACATAAATCCACATTACCTATTTTTTTATTTAATATTTTTCAGTATAGCAAACATTAAACCAGTGGTGTGAGCTGATGTTGTTGATGTGTGGTCATGCTAAAAAAATAACACAATTAAACGCTATCATTTTCAAGTTAAATTATGTGATAGAGCAGTTAAAAAAATTGCACATGAGTTTTCTTAACCCTTTATCAGGCAGGTGACAATTTATTTTGTAGTAATTTCCACATATTATAAGACAGTGAGTCAATAATCTCAGGTCCAGTGTGGTCTGCAGGGTCTGTAAGGTCTCTACATGAACAGTGAGCGGATGTGCTTTGTTCAGTACCATGAAGTAATGGTACTAATGGAAGGACTGATGTGGATGTGGACAGGGGTCTGGATCTAATTATCGAAAAGTAATGTTCTATTGTTCTAAAAGATATGTTCCTTTCACTTTACGTGTGTTTTTCTGACATTTACTTTACATTTAATTTTTTTTAGCCATTTAGGGGTAAATGACCAAATATAGTAACTCCATTAACCTTGATTTTTGACGTAAAAAAATGGGGGGGGGTCACAAAAGAAATCAAATCTCCCTATGTCCTCCAATAACACACTAAGGTTAAAATTTTAAATTTATTAGTATTTATAAGGGCTATAAATAAGGTTATAATTAGAAATATTATAGAATAAACACAATGTACTCATTTGAAGCCTTAAAGTCAATATATATATATATATATATATATATAGAGAGAGAGAGAGAGAGAGAGAGAGAGAGAGAGAGAGAGAGAGAGAGAGAGAGAGAGAGAGAGTATACTCTCTATATATTTTATTTTTTATTTTTTTTACTTCTTTACTCCATCATTGTAGCTTGTGTTCTTACATGGCTCTACAAGTAAAATGCTTTCGGAATAAAACTAATGAAATTTTACCACATTATAGGGGATTCCCACTTGTCGGCACATTATAGAGCGCCTTCATTTTGACGGTGCTAATGCTAACTACTGAACAGTAGTTGGCATACAGTAACATTAGTCTCCTCTAGTAATAGAAATTTCTATTTAGCATAGATGTTATTAAAGTGTATTGGTGTGAAAATTGAGGCTAAACATCAGCTATATTCTGCATGGTGTATGCAACTGTAAGCACCAGGTGCTAATAACAGGTCGATGGTAAAAACTTTTTTCATTCATTATCTGAACCCGCTTTATCCTCACTAGGGTCACAGGGGTCACTGGGGGCCTAATCCAGCTACAATGGGCGAAGGTGGGGTACACCCTGTATGAGACGCCAGTTCATCGCAGGGCTGACATACATAGACAAACAATCACTCTCACATATTTTAGATTTAGGTTAATTTTAGATTAACCAATTAACCTATCAGTGCATGTCTTTGGATGGGGGAAGGAAACCGGAGTGCCTGGCGAAAACCCACGCTGACAACATGCAAACTCCACACAGAAAGGTCTGGTGTGGGATTCGAACCAGGGTCCTTCTCGCTGTGAGGCACAAGTGCTAACCACTGCACCACCGTGCTGCCCTAAAAACCTTTTTGGTCACCAGAATTATTCTCCCTCTCCCTGTTTCGGGTTTTACGGGTTTTACCCACAGCTTCATGTCCAATTAACCACTCGCTGCTGTATCGTCGGTATCAGCTGTGGCCAGCTGTCCATGAACCTGCAGACGAGGTGTTGAGACGGTGTTGGGAATTAATATATATATCCGTATGTATGACATATCATTTGTGAGAAGAAAGGTCACATTGCCCTTCTGTGTGTCAAAGCTATCAGGGTTGTAAGATAAGTGAAGAGTGAATGTTATGTTGTTATGACTATATGAGGAGACAGCACTAATCCATGACGTCAAAGGACGTCAGGGGACTGGTTAGAGCAGGTTTAGGGTGAGGAACGAGTATCTGAAAATGGACTATAAAGGACTGTATATGTCAGAATAAACGGAGCCTTTTTCTACTCAACTTCCGGTGTCGACATCTTTGATCCATGATGAAAATCCACAACATTTGGCGCCTAACGTGAGGCATTCGATAAGGCAGTTCGTGACCGCTGGGCAGTGGCTGATACACCGTGACCACAGGTACCAGGTAAGAACCATTGAATCTTACTACAAGGTCATGCTGCTCAGACACTGCCTGGTGGTCCGAATAACACCTTCGAATGAATGAATATTTGTAAATAACACTGAATTTGGAAGGAAAGGTCCACTCACCAACCGGTAAAAATAAGAGAAGAGCTCTTCTGTTTTACTTCTTGGTGATTACTAAATTTGACCCGGGTCAGAGAGTGATTGGCTAAAGTAATGTGTAGGGTATATGAGGGTTTTGAGAATGTGTGTGAGAGGGCTGTGAAGGTGGAGAGAGACCCGTGCTGCGGGTCAGAAGGAGTGATTGGCTAAGGTAATGTATGTGATTTATGAAGGTTGTGAGAGTGCGTGTCTGTGAGAAAGAGGTGAAGACGGAGTGGGAGACCTGTGCTGCAGGTTAGAATCTGTGGTTGGCTAAAGTAATGTATGTGATTTATGAAGGTTTTGAGATTGATGTCTCCAATACTAAACATTGACCAAGCAGAGTAGGCTAAGACAATAAGCAAGGTACCATATTATTCTTACACATATACTAATATTGATTGAAGTAATAAGAAAATATTAACAATAAAAGAACAGTAAAGATGGAGTGAAAGCAGAAAATTTTAATGAGGCTTATTTAAAAGTCTCTACCTAATACATAAACATTGTAGAAATTCTATAATTAATGAAGATATGTATAAAATAAAGATAAAAGACGAATAAAAATAGTTAGATAAACAATTATGCAACAAAACAAAACAAAACATGCACAACATGCATTAACTTAATTGATATCCTTAAATATTTTGAAGGAAATATCTGTGCTATTTCAAAGAAACATGTGAAATTTGGCTTTATAATGAAACTGAGCTGTTAATGTCACACATGAGGCAAATAAATATGTTGATTTGAGTATTGTATCTATGAACCATAGCATTAGTAGTAAAATATTAAAAGAATTGCTCAGATAATGTATGCTGATTAGACTAAATATTTCCATATCAGAAAATACAAATTTGGATATTAATTTGAAAAACGTTAAGTCCATTTAGTTTGAGAAATAAATTAGCAGAGGAGGTTCATTCTTTCGAGCGGTAGAATGGATTTAAGGACAGTTTGAAGTCATATAAGTTAGATATAGGAGGTAAGATGGACTCAACAAAAAGACGACAAGCTTTTGATGACTACATGACCAAAATGACTATTTTTTATTTTTATTTTTAAAGTGTACAGTGGACTTAAAGACGGCAATAATGACAAAGGACATTGGAGATAGTAGTTAAAGAATAAATAAATAAATAAATAAATAAAAGCATTAGACATTGAGTGCAGAAACATCCTATAAGTATAAGTACTCTTACAGACTATGTAAATCATGCCGTGCATGATGACAAAGTGATGAACTAATGATAAGAAAGGGCATTAGAACAGCAGACAATATACATATGGAGACAGAGGGAGAGTGAGAGGAAGAAAACAAGATTAAGAAGAAGAAGTAGGAATAGAAATTTCCAAAAATGAGGGACAAAGCAAAGTAGAAGAAAGATTATGGATGTCGATAAATACAACAAGAAGGGCTTTTTATCATATTTTAATGAACTACATAAGACTTTAACAACAACAACAAAGAAAATGTAGAGATTCTAATGTATAATAAATAAATATATAAATATACCATCTGATAAAAGTAGAAGTACTGATTCAGCAAATTCAGTAATGAAGTTTTCTTTATTTTGTTTTTGTTTGTTTTGTTTTGATTTGTTTTTTGTTGGTTTTTTTGGGTTTTTTTTTTTTTTTGTTTTTACAAAAGAGTGTTTAAATGTTTTGCTTTGAGCTAGTCATTGACCAATTTGAATTCTGAATTCAAGAATATACATGGACATTGATAGAAATTTAGATTGTGTGTTGTTTAAGGGATATAATACCTTGATGTGAGTTCAATTAAGAAGGTGCGGAGACGCCTTGATGTGAGTTCAATTAAGAAGGTGCGGAGACACCTTGATGTGAGTTCAATTAAGAAGGTGCGGAGACGCCTTGATGTGAGTTCAATTAAGAAGGTGCGGAGACGCCTTGATGTGAGTTCAATTAAGAAGGTGCGGAGACACCTTGATGTGAGTTCAATTAAGAAGGTGCGGAGACGCCTTGATGTGAGTTTAATTAAGAAGGTGCGGAGACGCCTTGATGTGAGTTCAATTAAGAAGGTGCGGAGACACCTTGATGTGAGTTCAATTAAGAAGGTGCGTAGACACCTTGATGTGAGTTCAATTAAGAAGGTGCATAGACACCTTGATGTGAGTTCAATTAAGAAGGTGCGGAGACACCTTGATGTGAGTTCAATTAAGAAGGTGCGGAGACACCTTGATGTGAGTTCAATTAAGAAGGTGCGGAGACGCCTTGATGTGAGTTAATTAAGAAGGTGCGGAGACGCCTTGATGTGAGTTAATTAAGAAGGTGCGGAGACGCCTTGATGTGAGTTAATTAAGAAGGTGCGGAGACGCCTTGATGTGAGTTCAATTAAGAAGGTGCGTAGACACCTTGATGTGAGTTCAATTAAGAAGGTGCGGAGACGCCTTGATGTGAGTTAATTAAGAAGGTGCGGAGACGCCTTGATGTGAGTTAATTAAGAAGGTGCAGAGACGCCTTGATGTGAGTTCAATTAAGAAGGTGCGGAGACGCCTTGATGTGAGTTAATTAAGAAGGTGCAGAGACGCCTTGATGTGAGTTAATTAAGAAGGTGCGGAGACGCCTTGATGTGAGTTAATTAAGAAGGTGCGGAGACGCCTTGATGTGAGTTAATTAAGAAGGTGCGGAGACGCCTTGATGTGAGTTAATTAAGAAGGTGCGGAGACGCCTTGATGTGAGTTCAATTAAGAAGGTGCGGAGACGCCTTGATGTGAGTTCAATTAAGAAGGTGCGGAGACGCCTTGATGTGAGTTAATTAAGAAGGTGCGGAGACGCCTTGATGTGAGTTAATTAAGAAGGTGCGGAGACGCCTTGATGTGAGTTCAATTAAGAAGGTGCGGAGACGCCTTGATGTGAGTTCAATTAAGAAGGTGCGGAGACGCCTTGATGTGAGTTAATTAAGAAGGTGCGGAGACGCCTTGATGTGAGTTCAATTAAGAAGGTGCGGAGACGCCTTGATATGAGTTAATTAAGAAGGTGCGGAGACGCCTTGATGTGAGTTAATTAAGAAGGTGCGGAGACGCCTTGATGTGAGTTAATTAAGAAGGTGCGGAGACGCCTTGATGTGAGTTCAATTAAGAAGGTGCGGAGACGCCTTGATATGAGTTAATTAAGAAGGTGCAGAGACGCCTTGATGTGAGTTCAATTAAGAAGGTGCGGAGACGCCTTGATATGAGTTCAATTAAGAAGGTGCGGAGACGCCTTGATGTGAGTTCAATTAAGAAGGTGCGTAGACGCCTGTCTGTGAGTCAATTAATAGGTATAACGAGATACCTGAGTTGTCATAAGGTGTGGGATACACCTGTGATGAGAAATTTGGTTAATAGGTATAACGAGATACCTGAGTTACAGAGATATGACAGAGACAGTTAGAGAACAATACATTTGAGAAGAAATTGTTGTGTGTGTATGTATGTATATGTATGTGTGTGTATATGTATATGTATATGTATATGTATATGTATATATATGTATATATATATGTATGTGTATGTATGTATATGTATGTATATGGCATAAGTATTAAAAAGATATCTGTTCCTAGGAACAAGTGTGTGATTGAGTGGTTGAAGGTGCACCTATTTGTCTTTGTTTATATATGTGCTTGTATGTTCGTATGTCTATAAATCTATGTCTGCATGTCTATATGTTCAAATTGTTCTTTTCTCTGAGGCATGAGAATACGCCCTTCGTTAGCATGAAAACGGGCCTTTACTGATTTGTGTGTGCTTGTGAGAGAGAGAGGGTGTGAAGAGCTGATTAGAAGTCCGGAGAAGAGGGCTTGTATACTGTTTTGATAACATACTTGTGTGTGTGCTTGTGAGTGAGCGAGAGAGAGAGGGCGTGATGAGCGGATTAGAAGTCCGGACAAGGGGGGCTTGCAATTCGTTATTTTCAGGTTTAGCGTGTGTTTTGGGTCACAGAGGACACGAAATCGGTGAAAACTGTGGAATTACGTGTTACATTTAAACAGTTTGCTGTGTTCTTTTGTCCAAGAAATAAATAAATAAAATAAAAGGGGATTTGTTTTGCACCTATGGCCATAGGAGCAACGATGTGTGCTGAGAATGGTTTAAGTCTGTAGGGTTTAATTAAAGTTAAAACATATAAACAGAAAAACAGCTAAAAAGGAAGTTATAATATGAAGGACCTTAAATTTATAAACCAAAAGTAAAAATGTCTAAACCAGTAATCAGTCCAATAATGGTTCTAGGGTTAAGGCACTTAGAAAAGAAAAAAGACATTAAAATTTCAGGTAAATGGCACAAACGGACCAGAAATCTACAGCCATGCTGACCAGCAGAGGAGTCATTTGACGTAAGTTTATGTGAAATTATGATACAACGCATCAAAAATTACAAAACTAGAGACAAAAGCAAAAAAAAAAAAAAAACAAATAAAATAACTATTGGTCCCTTTGCATGGTTTAAAAGTGACTTTCTGACATCTGTAGTGAACACAAAGGTGTCTATTAGAGGTCAAATTCAAAAGAATTAAAATATATGAACAGAAATATAATGAAAAAAGGAAAGTTAGAATATACAGAATCTTGGAATTATTAAGAGAGGAGCTGATTAGGACTCAGATGGAGTCAAAGAAAGAATCAAGAATAGATTTAAAGAAATAAATAATAACTAATAATAATAACTAAAACAATTCAAAATTTCAAATAGAATAAATAATAATAATTTTATATTTCAAGAACAACAAAAGACACTAATGTTGGTTGATACTGGAACAACTGACACATGTGTTTGGGTGAACTTATTCAGTGTGTGTGTCCTTCTACTTTGTTGTGTTTTGTGGAATGATAACAAGAGTGTCTGTGAGAGGAGCAGAGGAGAGGTTAGCTTAAGGTTAGCGAGAGAAGCTAAACAAAAAAGAGTGGGATCCCAGGTGTGTGACGGATGGAGGACTGAAGTTGGGGAATGATCAACCTACGGACCAAAGAGGTCGTATCCCTGTTGGTAAAAACAAAAACCAAAGGACAGGGACCAACAACGGCCTCTGTCCCACACCACTGAGATCTACATCTGAAGGGGAACATGATCACACTCTGTGTGAGAGTTTTAATGTGGGGTTAAAAGGGTTCTTGGTCTGAAGCTCACATCACCTACACTACTGTATGTGCACAATACAGTAGGGTAACATTTAAATTCATAATTAGACTAAATTGGGTCCTACTGTGGGCTAATACATAAGTGGGTGGTTTCTAACATTCTTCACCAAGGGTGGAAATCGAGTCTGGGAAAAATGTCCCAATTGATGTGAGTAATCGACCAAGTAAGGGTGACCTTTGGAGAGGTTCAGATTTTAAAAGATAGGTTTAAAATATGGGAAAGGTTTTCAATTCACTGATTAAAACAAAGTGGGATTTCCCAAAATGGGAACTATAAAAATTAAATGAAATAAAAAATGTGGAAAAATCAAATGAAAACTCATGACTAAACTCATGACATTGTGAATCTTGTAGTTGGTCAGATGTGATGCAGACTGATTAAAGTCTTTATCGGAAGGAATTACTGATTTTGCGCGGCGACGTACGGTGAATCACGGTGATAAACGGTTGCGTCATTTTTATCTTAAGATTATTTTGACCCAGATCGACGTGTCTGGAAGAGGAATGTTCCACCATGGAACATGAATAGATAATAACTAATAGGCGGTTTAGCAAATGCATGTCCTTGGTTTATTTAATATAACTTTAGCTGCAGTAACAGAAGTCTCTCTCTCTATAAGATTCACATGTATGAATAATAAACACATTAAATGTCTTAATGGGTGTGAGTGTGTTACATATGATCAAATGATCAAAAATGATGAAGTGAAAACTAAATGTTGGGAAACTGTAAGGCTTGAAGATAAGATGGGCAAATGGAAAAATAGAATAATAAAATAATAAGGTGACTTTGAGTTGAACATTGGAATAAACAGAGATAAGAGACAGAAATGTTCAAAACTTTGTTTAAAACTATGTCTAATGCAGAAAGTTTGTTTTCTTCTCACACACAGGAAAATGCATCTAGTGCGTCACCTTTGCTCCAAAAACCCCCTCCCCTATCTGTCTAAAGTTCACAGCTCTGAGGTGTCTTCCAGCTCCAGTGCAGTTCCTTCCTGAAAGATGAAAGGCCACACCCACCAAGTGTCCGTCACAACAGAGGGCCCTGCAAACGCTCTCCCTCCCCCTCTGTAGTATTGAAACCCAAGATAAAAGCAGCTGGGGTGAGAATGTGACTGATTACAAATGTGTGAAAGACTGTTGTATGTGAATGTCCACCAGACTGTGAAGGTAAACACATGGAAGACCTCGCATGTCCCATGGTGAAAACTTTGGTCGGGATGGTCCAAGTCTGATGCATCAACACAAGAAAACGTCGAGACAAAGGAGACCAATGGACAGAAGGAGCAGAGAAATGGACAGAGACAATGAAACCCAGGAACTGACCAGTGTCAGCAACAGCCTGGAGCTGCAGATGATGATTCCTGAAGCAACTAGACTGTGAGGCACATGCAGCCACACCCCCTCCCCCTCCCCTTTTGGAGCAGAGGCTTACACATGCTTACTAACATATCTTATGTATTGCAACGGCACATCCGCTGTCTGTACTGACGTCACACACCTTCGCCAAAGACACATTAGCATGTTTTACAGCTGCTAAAAACACCTGTAGTTTTATGACATAATGACACTAGTTCTTCATGACACATTCAGGAACTGTGTATTTGGTTTTATCAAAAGTAGCAGAGTTTATCTCAGGAAAACGGAGATAAACTCTCCCTTTTCTTTAAGGAAAGAAAAAAATAAATAAATAAAATAAAATAATTTTAAAATAGAAAGGATGTTAATCATTTAAAGGTTATTCCATTAACCCATTCTTATGTTCATTGTCTGATACTTTTACTTTTATTTTGGTTTCAAACAGCATGTCATACCTTTTAAATCTCCTGGACAGAGATTTATTGGTTACCCTCAGAATAGAATAAGAATAGAATGCCTTTATTATAAAGAATAGATTTATTATAATGCTGATGCAACATGAAAATCTCCATGCATGCATTAAAATCTGAATCTTAGCTGGACACACATAGCAGAAGTGTTGTCAGAAAAAAAAAAAAAAAAAGAGACGAAATCTTAGATTATATGTCACTAAACTGCATTACATTGCACCCAATGTTTGTTTTGAATAGAATAATAGAATAGAATATTTCCGAATGGAAGGGGGATGGTTGACTTCCCAGGATCCAACCAACCCACCTTATATGGTCTGGTATTAGATTTACCACATGGTTCATTATCTATAATTTAGGGAAAAGTTGGTCCATTGGTTTTGCTGGACGATCAATGTTGTCAATGTCTAATGGGTAACTTATGACCATGGGGGACAACACCCATGTACTTTGGGCTAATTACATGGTTTCTAATTATTTATTAAGTATTAATGGTTGCATTAAACCAAAATGACTTTTCTGGGAAACAAGATAAGGGTTGGTAAAAATACTAATTAAATTATATCTCAAACAAAGAGAGAGAGAGAGAGAGAGAACTAAAAACAAAACAAAGCAAAACAAAACGGGAAAAAACAAACAAACAAAAAAAAACAAAAAAAAACAAAAAACAAAAACACAACAACAGTCAGTTATGACTGTAAAGTGATTTTTGTAGAATGCAACCATTTGATTTGGTCAGTAGAAATTTATCAGTGTTATGCCTCAGATCCTTCTGTTACACACAAAATCCAACATGTTTGATTTTAATCTTAAACTGGTCTGAGCTGAACGTAAATACTATATAGATCTATTTTACAAAAAACAGGATATATCATCTAGTCCACAGTGAAACTTGTCATTGATGTTATGACAGTAGATTTGAACTCCTTCCTTTGTGCTGGAGTCAGTGTGTTTGTTTAACCAGTTATTTTCTATAGAGGAAAGGGGATCCCCTGACAATTATCATAGGGTATTGTTTTTTGTTTGTTTTTGTGTATTTGTTTGTTTGTTTTGTGAGTGCTCTGTTGTGTTGTGCCATGGCTGTATGTGAGAAGGCTGTCACATGTGTGTGTGTTTTGTGAGTACCGGTATGTGTGTGTGTGTGTTTATCATTACTTAACATAAGGGGGCGTGTCCTAGGGTTAAATGTTCTATTTATGAAGTATAGTTTATGTTTAAGATTTAAGCTTTTGGTCCCAGGGTGAGAAGTGTTTATGAAGCTAAAGTAAATACTGGATAGAACAGATACAGTGAAGGAACACATTAGTCGAAAGCAGGGGTGTCAAACATGCGGCCCGGGGGCCATACCCGGCCCGCCTAGTGGTTCAATCCGGCCCTTTGGATGAATTTATGAAATGCAAAAATACACTAAGGTTTAAATCATTTTAGTTAATGGTTCACATTTTTTACTAGTTCGGCCCACTTCAGATCAAATTTAGCTGAATGTGCCCCCTGTACTGAAATGAGTTTGACACCCCTGGTCTAAAGTGTCTTTTGAAAGTTATGGACACTGTCTTGGTATTTTCTTACGGTTAGATTTGTGTGTTGTGGATTAGTTATAATCTAACACTTTCGTGGTAACCCCCCCCTACAGATTTCCAGGTCTGAGCGGATGCTGGGTGGACAAGGACACCGCCCCTCCTTCAGAACTCACTTGTCTCTGTGTTCTCTCCCAGCCTTAAGTAGATATCTCAACAGGAACCATGGCCCAAGTCCAGACACAGGTTCCTGGTGTTCTCTTCAGTTTGGGGACTGGATCCCAGAACGACACTGCAGACAGAAAGCATTGGAAGCAGCCAAGGACCTGTCCAGGTTCTCCTGACGATGCACACGGTGGTCAAGTGGTAGAACCAGCCACAGGAGCCAGCACTGGAAAGGGTTTAGAGAGGACCACCAGCCAACCGGAAGGAAAAGGACATGGACGTCCTAACAGGGGACGAGTGAATAAGTGACATGACAAGCCACCATCTGGCGTTGGAGACACCAGGAGGACGACGTCATCCTTTGGCATTGCACACATATACACTAACAAGGCACACTGGCGGTGATAGCAAACCCAGTGACGTCTCATACATGTTGTCCTTTGCCTGGTCGCTGGCAAGTGACTGAAGACCCCCCCTGGCCCATCATTTACACTGATTTGAAAATGGTCAGCACCACGGCCATAAACAGAGGAGACTGTACCTGATGGTCATCGTCTCAGTTGAGACCATCTGGTCTGAGAAAGGACATGAAGTTGTCCCCTTTTCAATGGACACCATCACATCACTCTGGGATGGACAGTATTAAGGAGATGAGAAATGATTGACTGTCACCATTACACTGATAATGCAATGGTGGAAGAAGACGTGTGATTGGACACCAAGAAGAACGGACCTACTATTGACGGACATAGGCGGAGCTTATGACACAAATGTTGATTCATATGTGAGATGTTTAAGGTGTTTAATTGTGTTAATTAATCAAAGGGGGGAATGGGACGGACATGTTACTTTGACCTGACTTTACTTCGTAGAAATAGCCGTAGTCATTAACTGAATCAACAACTTAGTATAGATATTGACATGAGGAAAAGGCTTCTGGTATACTCGTACTAGGTACGAACATTTAAAAAACTGTGGCTTCAGAGTTATATTATTTTAGTTAATTTAATGACAGTGTTGCCAGATTGGGTTGAAGTCATTTCCACCCGAGCGCGTTACTGAAACTCACCCACTTCAGAAAATGCGCTCAACAACGTCTTCAAATGAAAACTTTTAAAATTGAATAAACATGCATTCAAATGAAATGACAGTAGACTATCGAACGTATAAGACCTAATGGAATATTCTACTTTATCTTAGACAGTGCCAGGGGAAATGTTAAAATAAAGGTCACTTATTCTCAGGTTTAAGTGTTGAAACCACCTAGACATTATATGGAACAAATTAAAAGACATGGATGAATAAGAGGTTAAAACTGACCATGAGGTTAGTTTACACATAAATAAGATACATAGTTTATAATAAGAGAAAGAAGCAGGAAGGAGACTCCCAATACCTGGACAACACACACACACACACACAGACACACACACACACACACACAGACACACACATCACCATTACACACATAAGAATCACTCTTGCACATAAGAAGATCATTATTACACATGTGTTGATGTGACATTACAATGTCATGTTGCTATAACAATTGAATAATTTAATGCAATTAAAATTAAAGGGAAAGGGAAGGTTACATGAGCATAATATGAGGAAGTGAAATATACTGAATTTGTTTTGTTTAAATCATAAAATAATAGTTTGTAGTGCTGTTTTCATAATGCTGAAATGTTAGCAAAAACAGCTCAAATGTTTCTATACCGGCCCAAACTGGTAACACTGCCATTGATAAGGATTTCTGATTTGTGTGTTTTGAGAGGCAAAAAACAAGGTCAATCAAATGTTGTTAACTCTCTAACCCTAACCCATGAAGACATTAATGCCCTAAGGTTAGAAGGATCTGCTAAAGAAGGAAATAATAATGTAATAATGTTATCATCTCTGAGGTAAACCTTAGAACACTAACCAATGGTAAATAGTTGATGTTGAAACTAGAACGATACATGGACTGTACGTATATAGCACAGTTTATACATTCACCCATTCATACACCAGTATGTGCCCACATTCACCCATTCATACACCAGTATGTGCCCACATTCACCCATTCATACACCAGTAGACAGCTGTAGCCGTACACAGGCGCTTACTGACCTTATGAGGACTAACTTAGTGTTCAGTGCCCAATGACACTTTAACATGTGAACTGCTGACCCTTTGCTCTTTGGACGTAGCACTCTACCAACGGAACCACAGCCGCCCAGAACAGGCGATAGTTTAACCAAAATGAGGAGTGTAGCAGTGAGTGATTATTTATTTTATAGTTTAAGCCAAAACTGATAACTGTAGACAGGTGAAGCTGATGTTGACAAACATAAGGACGTTAACTTTAGCTCAACACGGACATGGACTACTGGACTGGACTGTTTGTATTCTTCAATATTTATTTTGAGTATGATTCAAAGTTATTCATACATATTCATGTCTATTCACAAGATTGTTCATTATTTCATTGTTCATCCACTAATCAATGGGTATACTGTCTCTGTTGTTATGATTGTTCTCCATCCTAAATGACAATGTTGTGATTTTCTTTTATAGAATAGGTAATCAGTAATCATATTAATCCATATTCAATCAATAATCATAGTAATCCACATTTCATGTATTCACTTTGCAATATGATAATTCCTAATCAATATCTGAAATTAATTTAAATGAGGTGGTTTATATACAAATTTCAAATTAAGTGTTGTATTTTACTATTTGCTATTTACTTACTATTTACTATATTATATTAATTGGAATCAATAGTGTCTATAAATTACATAAGATCCTATATTACTCAATATTTAATCAACATGAAATCAACAGTTAGATAAATTATTCACAGCTCAGTTTTAATCCATCTCGGTTGACATCCCTTCAATGCAAGCCACTGGTGATCGCTCCAAATATAAAGATGTGCAGAAGGCTCAAACTTTGGTTGGGGGTCGTAAGGGACTTTTCCTGTTAATAAACATCTGACAGGTTTTTCACCCTTACTTGCATTGAACTGGTAAATGAAGTTGATAATTGATAATTATCAAAGGGGGGAATGTTGGGAATTAATATATATATCCGTATGTATGACATATCATTTGTGAGAAGAAAGGTCACATTGCCCTTCTGTGTGTCAAAGCTATCAGGGTTGTAAGATAAGTGAAGAGTGAATGTTATGTTGTTATGACTATATGAGGAGACAGCACTAATCCATGACGTCAAAGGACGTCAGGGGACTGGTTAGAGCAGGTTTAGGGTGAGGAACGAGTATCTGAAAATGGACTATAAAGGACTGTATATGTCAGAATAAACGGAGCCTTTTTCTACTCAACTTCCGGTGTCGACATCTTTGATCCATGATGAAAATCCACAACAACGGTAGCTGTGCTAGCTTCATTGCTTGCCTTGTGACTGCTAGCATGACCAGTGATGCTGCTGCCCCTGTCACCAGTAGCTTTAAGTTATTAAAGTCTCATTTATATTGTGGTATTTTAAAGTTCCCCACCCAAATAGTCGATGTAAAACCTTAAAAAAAATAACAGGGTCATTAACCAGTCTCTGTGGCTCAAGGTGGTAGAAGGCTTGGTAGGTACCAGATAGATGTGAGCTCATGTCTCATGCGTGTCAGTGGTTTAAAGGGTCATTTTGGTTCATCGTAGAATGAGTGAAAATACATATGTAGGTCATTATTAAACACCATCCAGCCTGTAATAAAAGCCTGAGAACAACAGTACAGATGAGGTTTGAACCCATAATGTCAGTATTGTGAATGTGATGACTTACTGAGTGAGTCACTGGAGAAGTTACAAGAAAGTCACCTGTTTAGGTAGTGGTGCAGGTAAAGGTTTGTAGGTGTGACAGCGTGACCTCTAACCTCCATAGAGCTGTTGTAGTCGTATCAACAGAGAAGTTCTACAGTGTTAGGGTTAGTGTAGTGGTTAAGAAGATAGGCTTTGGTTCGAGAGTGGGGGGGGTTCACATCCACTGTGGCTAGAGAGAGGTCATAAGGGGCTACCACTGTCAGCAGTGGGGGCTGAGCACCCCTAAAGGTCAAATGCTGATATTACCCCTGAAGGGACATCATAGGAGAGACATCACAAAACCGAATGAAACATGTGAAAATAGTTAGTTTGGGAAATGTTTGTTTTTATTCAATCAGGATATACATCTTTTTAAATTATTTTCTTTGATCAGAACAGGAACAATGATCGACGTACAAAAATATAAAGAGAATTATGAAGTGCCTCGATGCCACATATACAACAGGAAAATATTTTACAGTAACAAAATCAAGTGTTAAGAAACACAAAGTATCTCACATAAAACCACCGAGCCCACGTCGTCCACATCCACTTAACGTTCTCTCATCGTTCTCAGACCATCAACACATTACGAAGCTTCCACTTCCATCTGCAACCACATCCAAAATCATCCAAGGAACATCTCACCTCATGTTTCTTTTAGAGCCTCTGACATCCTGCTCTTAATGTTATCACGTACTGTTCCCTCATTTAAACACCCCCTCCCTCCCCCTCCCTCCCCTGTACAGACCTACAGTACTGCTGCACCACTTCAGCTTCATGTCCTACCTGCACCTTCTGTTCTCAAACTGTAAAAAAAAAAAAAAAAAAAAAAAAAAAGACCAAAAAAAAGCAAGCGCATGACCTCCGCTAAAAACTGAGAATAAGAACAAACTGAGACTGTAGAAAATTTGAGGAAAAGTCTGAGCTTGTGAAGGGACTTTCAACATAATCAGATTCATTATGAAGGTATAAAAAGCGTTGGCCTCATTGGAACTGTTGGGAACAGTTTCTTCACTACAAAAGTTAAACTCTTATCAAGTGTATTTTTCTTATTTCCAGTCAAAATATCTTATCACACTTAAATTCGACTTCACCTCCTGAGATCCACTACATAAAGGTTTTTTTTGTTTTTTTTCCCACATTACATAGTTGCCTTGTTTGCAAATCATGTGATACTACATTTTTTCTGAATTAAAGAATAATTATTGAATGAAATACCCTTTGTAGTAGACAGTTTTTGTTTGTTTTATTTATGAAGCTGTGAAACTGTTGTCCACTACAAAAGACAAACATGAATTGTTGGGTAACTTTACACTGAGACATAAACGACATATGTTTGGACAATACAAGTGGAAAATCTTATTTCAAGAAATATTACCAAGATCATTTTCACTTGTTCCATTTATTTGTTTAATTCAAGTTTTTTAGTTTTTTTTTTTTTACTTAATTCATGGATAAAAAAACAAAAACAAAAAACAGTCAATGGAACAAGTGAAAATTAAATTTGTAAAGTTTCTTGAAATATGATTTTCCAGATCTCTTGTCTAAAAATAACTTCTTATATCTCACTGTGTGATTCAGTCTTATTTTATTTTAAATGTGATGAGATATTGTGACTAGAAATGAGGAAAAATACACTTGGTAAAATCTGGATTTTTGCAGTGTTGTGACTGTTTTCTGACTTTCATGGGGAACTAACTGGAAAGGAGTTACTAGTACCCCTCCCCCCCTAAAAAAAACAAAAAAAAAAAAAAACTTCTGGTAGTGTGTAGCAAGTAAAACACAAACCAACAGCAAAAAAAAAAATTAAAAATCAACAAACGTACACACAAAGGTTGCCACTTTTGTTGAACACATGTAAATCTTTTGTAAGTCAGCCTTAGAACGTTCTAACAGACTTCAGTCTCAGTTCAACAATGACTCTGTTACTGCTGAATTAACAGCTTGCAGTGTGCAGTTTAATATAAATGTCTGGTCAAACCTCCACAAACTGCTGTTTCAATGTCAATGTCTCTGTCTGAGTGTGAAAAACTCACGCATACACACATATTTCATCTATCTTTGGTCCCATTCTTTCAGAAAGCAGTACTGAAATCCCCCCTCTGCAATGCAAGAGCACTGAGAAGACTTCAATATATATCTATATCTATATCTATATTTATATAGATATAGATATGTATATAGAAAACAAGTGCAATTAAAGCCATATTAGTAAGCTTTGCATTGGTGTGACTGGGTTTGCATAGGTTCTGTTTAAATCCACGGCACCTTATATTTGTACAGTCCAAGCTGAGGGAGAGCAAGGTCACCAATTTGTCAGCTCATGTATTAATTAAATAAGACATTAAAACCATTGAAGTGCAGCTTTAACCTGCCAGAAGACCAACTCCCTTTTTAAAGACTGCGTCAGTAGAAAGTCTAAATGGGTGAAACATCATGTTAAAGCTTCCCAGAGTTTCCTCCGTGGTGAGTACAGATGAACACATCAGGGTTTTTTAGGGCTCCAGCTGTTTCTCCAAATATTCCCTTTTCCACTTCGGGCCTTTTTCCAAGTTCCTCATCCTTCAAAAATATAAAACTAAACAGACCAGTCCCCCTGGGCAGCCCCTCTCTCCCTGTGTGGGCCCTACAGGTCCTCAGTGTAGATGATACAGGGACTTGTGTCCTCGCTCGACTCCAGCTGGACCGTGGACACGAACCAACGGCGGGAGCCTGTGGCGTTGTAGTTGAGCGTGGTGCGGTAAGTGTTCTTGGCGTGTTTGGGGTAGATGATGGTGGTGCTCTGGTAGCTGAGGGGCCTCTGCCGTGGCTCCAGGTACACCTGGGACTTGTAGCTCCTCCAGGTGCAGTTCCTCACCGCCACCACTGTCTCACTGAAGGACGTGGCCGTGGGAACGGGGGCGCAGTACACCCGGTCCCGGTAGTGCTTGTCTGAATCGTACTTTACCTCAGAGTTACACCTGGAACGGAAAATTTAGAATTAGAAAAAATAAATTTAAAAGAAAAGGACAATTTTAGCACTAGGTGGCAGTGTTAGATAGATAGATAGATAGATAGATAGATAGATAGATAGATAGATAGATAGATAGATAGATAGAGACTTAAAAACAACAACAATAATATACTACTACAACTATAATAATAATAATAATAATAATAATAATAATAATAATAATAATAATAATAATAATAATAATAATAATAATAATAATAATAATAATAATAATAATAATAATAATAATAATTGCACAGCTATGTGTGAGGATGAGTTCGCAAAATACAAAATGAAAGGCTAAAAGCCAGTTATAATAATAATAATGACCAAAGAAGTGAATATGTGAATATATGACAACGTGAAACACCAAAATAGGGAACATATCCGAGTCATGTGTTGTATTTCCTATTAAATCAGACATTGTTGCTAACAGGTAACATCATGCAGGTTCAATGACTTCAGTTTAATAAGGATGAAAACTGATATGAAAGGAACTGAACTCTTCCTCATCTTTAACTGTCACAACATACGGTGTCTACTTTTCGAGAAGTTGGTGTTTAGACTTAATACAGTTCACACAGCTGATGAACACATGTCAGTGCATTTATATTATTATTATTATTATTATTATTATTATTAGTTTAAGTCAATCTGCTTTTTTTTTTGGGCTATATTTTCATTATTTCAGATTACTTGCAGAACATTTTCATGCCAAAATAGTGCATCCTTCTCATGTATCTGTGCTCAGATTAGTCTCTTACTTAATTTCTTGCTCTGGTTTGGGGTTGACTTCAATACTTTCTCCAAAAAACACAGGGTGCATGCGAGTCCTGGGGTCTGGTCCTGTGGAATTCAGCAGCAAGTATGGCAGCTGTGAAGGGGAAACACAAGATATGAGAAAATGCTCATGAACTGCTGAACTGTTTGTACTCAGCCAATGTGTCCATTCAAGGAATTCCAGTAAAATATCTCAGCGTGGTTGGGGGTTTGGACAGAGACAGCGGTCCAAATTAAAAACACTGAAGCCCCCACCCACTTCTGGAAAACACACTCCTTGGTTTCCCCTGGTGGGGGTTTGTCTGTTGGTGGCATGGCTATTACCCCAACAACAATTAGACGAGAAGCTCGACAGTCAGGGCAACACTTCCACTTTAATTCAGATAATTGCACAGCGTGGGTCCAGCCAAATGAAGTGCTGCTGGTAAATCTTCTCCTGGTTGAAAGCTTTGCAGAGACGTGTGACCCAGACACTGTCTATGTAGGGCCTAAAGTAGCAAATAAATGGGAAGTACCCGTCCAGAAAATGAGTCTGTGAAGCAGCTGGATGCCAGTCTGAGCTGCGGTGATGGTTAGACATTACAACGTATCGTATATGGTCTGTCCAACAAACCAGACCTGGCAGACATGCACATGTATGATGTGTCTCTGCAGAAATGACCAGATAAATAAAGAGATATGTTCATGGTAAACTGCACTGTTTGCATGAGGAGTAAAAAAGAAAAAGAAATAGAATACAGGAATATCATAGTGCAACATTACTTCCT
This sequence comes from Siphamia tubifer, assembly GCA_020466265.1. Classification (NCBI taxonomy): domain Eukaryota; kingdom Metazoa; phylum Chordata; class Actinopteri; order Kurtiformes; family Apogonidae; genus Siphamia; species Siphamia tubifer. The sequence goes on along the minus strand of CM035791.1, from coordinate 27,976,735 downwards.
CTTATGATCCAAAAATATGCTAGTATCAGATATTGATTTTTATGTGTATAGATATTTATCTCTGCAATCATATTCTGTGGAACAAGACCCAGAATGCACTGAAAAAATACGTAATTTCAACTTATTTGGCTTTTTGTGCCAATATTGATTAATTTATATCATATCATATCATATATTATTTTTGATGGTATCATATCATATTGTGGGTTGGTCACCTACACTGTTCTAATTTAACTGTGTGAACTGGGTCAGTGTGAGAGCTGGTTCTGATCTCTACCAGAGCTGTAGGAGGACAAACAGAACTCTTCCAATCACACACTCAGATTCTTCCGTTCCCTGTGAGGGGAAGCTGCAGCTGATCATCTTTCTGACCAATTTGAATCAAATGGCACCCCAACAACAACTCTGCATCTGCTCACATTACACTAGGAGGCTGTCACATGCTGTGGTTTGGCCACAGTCAAGCGCACATGCCACTACAGGGGACGAGCAAGAACAGGCCAAGGGCACAGCAGATCTGAGTGTGGAGCTCGTCTTACCTCCAGCCTACAATCATCTTCACACTATCTGCCTGGGCGGAAACCTGCTCCACTTGTGCAGCTGCTAGTTTTGACATGTAGCACTGAAAAAAAGTTCATCTGCTACTCATTCTTTTTTCCGGTGCTGGAAGTTAATGTCTTAAAAACACTGTATGTGATTGTGGGTTTTTTTTTTTTCTGCTGCTCAGGCATGGAGAGCATTCCAGGTATTTATTCATAGCGTTCTGGCAACTTCTACAATACAAACAGTTGTGAATGGAGGGGAGGTCACCTCCAGGCAGTGGATCCCCCTGTATGCACACAAAGCATAAACCCCATGGAAGCACATTTCTGCCCAGAAAAAATAGTCTGCAGCTGAGCAACCCACACAATGTACAATGCACAATGAAGAGCTGCTGAGAGAAACGCCAACGCAAACACAAAAATCCAACAGTTGGCTACAGTGTAGTGAAGTCTCAGGCTTTACTTCTTCTGTTAAAATGATATTAATATGAGAACATCAGTGCCAATGGTGATGCAGATTTAGAAGAAGTCATGGGAGCCTTCTGACTGTCCTCACAGTTAATCCACTGATAGTTGAGCTGATCTACTTAAACCTTACACTGTGTCTACCTTTACACAACTCTGAAAATGATTATTTTGGAGTTGCACATAACAGATAGCACATATCAATTAGCACAGAAGAAGCTGCAGGATGAATGATCCTCTGTCAGCATGTGAAGCAAGTGTGAAAAGAGACATGTGTCTAAGTGTTCATCTCTGTTCAATTTAGGAGTGAGAGGTCATCATACCCTTATGCAATGGCCTGCAACTGCTCTAACAAGCCCCCTCCACTCAAAATAGAACCAGGGGATTGTTCTTAGGTGGCAGACAAAACCAACACAAAAATAGAAGGAGAATACAAAAAAAAAAAAACGTGTTGCTTCCAGACATGTAACTCTCTAAAAAGCTTTTCTGATGTAGTAGCTTGATAATTTTTTTTTCTACACCCACAGGCTCATGGAGGGATTAGAAACACAAGCAAAAGCAGCCCATATCAGGCCCCATCTTTAAAAAGAAAACCACAAAGCAGAAGCGCCCTACTAATCTGAACCTCCAGAGGATTAGAGGATCTCTCCCTTTCAGTTTCAGACCTCAGCAAAGCAATGTCACGCAACTCCCTCCCAGGGTGCAGCACTGCATATCCGAGGCCTCCTTTAGACACTTTAAAAGCCACCCCAACCTGCGCAGACTTGTTCTTAAGACTTTTGAAACTGGGAGTGACCTGGAAATGATTTTCAATCAAATCAGCCTCGTCATGTGTGACAGAAAAATGTTGTTAAAGCACATTTGTCTCCTGTTTAACCAGAAAGTGACACTGCAGTTATAAATCACATTGGGAACACATTATGCTACTGTTTCTGATGAAATATCATCAGCTGTATGTTTACTAGACATCTGAACATGTCACTTGGCTGTTTTTGCACACATGACTTCATAGTTTTGATGATTATAAATGTGTGACCTCTCAAAATGTTCTGCAAGCTAAAGCTGATCAACAAGAAAAGCAGCTTTCATTCATTATTTATTGTTCTGATACGTCACTTTTTGTTACTACCTGTGTTACCTTCTGGGATTGTCCCCATTATTTTATTTTATAATCATTTAATTATTGGACAGCCCTCAATAATTGAGCAAATACTTGCGGGATT
>CM035791.1:27792005-27969505 GCA_020466265.1 Siphamia tubifer | reverse complement strand
AGAGATTTAAATGAAATGTTGTATTCCTTTTTAGTAACAATATAGAACACCAGTATTAGCACAAATATGGCACTAATATTAAGGGAGAAACAGTCTAAAAAAGTTTGAATTCGGTGGGACCATGCCCCCCCAGTGGCCACCCCCTGGCCACGCCCCTGCAACATGCTGACGATTTTAGCAAAAAAAATCAGTGAAAACTGAACCACATTTATCTGGTTCTACTGTATAAAACTAACTTACACCTTTGTTCAGATTAAAGTCTACATATTTTTGCATAAAACTTAATGAAAATTGTAATAACAATAATTTTTTGCAGCTGTAATAATGTTTAGATAGTGTGTTGAATGTCTCTTCTACACAGACTATTAAAAAATAGGGCTGTCAAAATTAACCCCTTATAGATCCCTCATAGGAATAATCTGAAATTTCACATTTCTGTCTTTGTGTGTGGTATTGGACGGCATAAAAATATTTTAGTACTTTTGTGAAGTTTTGTGAAGTTAATATTTTATTTTCAAGTACAAACTCAAGGTCAATGATGTTACCATGTTTAGTTCCTTAACTCAAAGTGACAATAAATAAATAAATTAATTAATTAATACAATACACCAATCCAAGATGTATATACAACAAAACACATGTAATGAGAAAGGAACATGTATTTTAGAAGACTAGAAGATCACCTTTAGAACATTAGACCATCATACATGCAGATCCAGACCCATGTCCTCACTGGAACTGTCTGTCATGTATATGTGCAAAAATGACCAAAAACAATCACTTGCCTGATAAAGAGTTAACACATCAATGTGTATTAATCCATCATCATGATAAATCTGATCAAATATTTTTAAAGCAAGGAACACATCTGCAGCAGAATGACTCTGAACATGTCTGGTAACGTATTTGGTGCAGTTTGTCTGGTAATTACTGTTGCACATGTGCAAATGGCAGTTAATCCATTAATGACAGGCGCCAGAACCAACCCATAAAGTATTATTATTAGTATTAGTATTATTATCCTCACTGAGAGATTGTATTTTTTTACTGTTCAATTAAAAACAAAACAAATAAACAAAAAAACAAACATACAGATGGTAGATGATAAATAGCATGTTGGCTCTCTGGATGGAAATATAAAAAATTACCAAAAAGAGTAAAAAACAAAGAAAAACCAAAACAAAAAACCCCCAACAACAACATTTATGTCGATCAACATAAAATATTACAAACACTGCAGGGAAGTGAAGTTTGCTGAAGAACTTCCAGTTTAAAATAATACATTAAGACCAATTATACATTAGTCAGGGATTCTGCACTTTGGCTAATGTGACACGCAGCTTAGACAAACCTGTTGAATGTGTGTGTGTGTGTGTGTGTGTGTGTGTGTGTGTGTGTGTATATTCTGTTTGTTCGTGCAAATTGAAATCTGATTAACATAGATAAAAAATTAATGATATTTAAACATGATTACTCTAAATTAATCCACAGCAACCCCATGATTAAATCACTTGATTGCACTATTAAAAAGACATTTTCTTTTTAATGTATTTTTTTGCTGCTTAAATATCTCAAAACATGGCAAAAATAGAACCATAGATAGTTAAATATGTTTTAAACAGGAGTGTTTCTTGGGCTCATAAAATGTATTTTGTTTGAGGTGGTCTTTGAATGGGACATGTATGAACTCACTAAACAATAATGAACTCAAAGTCTTTTTGTCTTTAGAATAATGAATGGTTTTACTGCCATAGCATGTAGACCCATAAAAACAAAACACTGGTTATACACTTACATTATTCTTGCTCATTGTTGCTTCTTGTGTAAAATTCGGAAACAAATAAAGTAAGTAAATGTTCTTATGTGATCTGACCTGTGACAAACCATCACAAAAGTCAGATTGACATGAAGCTCTTTCTGCTTATGACGATACATTTATTTCTCAGTTGTGATTTTTCACTTCATTAGGAGTCTGAACATATTGGTTTTAATATGCATTTCTTCACACATCTTCACCTTTTGACTGCTGTAACATATAGGATCACATGTGACATTTTGTCAAAAAAGAAAAATTAATTTGTGAAATCTTTAATGTTTGTTCACTTGGTCAAGATGGTCACATTTTTTGATCCAGTTAATGTTTTTTTCCATGTGTTTACATGTGAGATTAATTATTCTTTGTAAAGCTTAATGCTGCCCTGCATATCTGCTTTATTCTCCTCAATCCTTAAATAAAGTTTCTTTGATGGCATATATTAAACCTGTGACCTCTGCTTTATGGATGGCAGGTCTGGGACAGAACTGAACAGACACCTTTACCATGCGGCCAAGCAGCCGCCTCCGTTATGTGGGAGTTGATTGAAGAGCTCTGCAATCAGGATTGTGTTCCTGAGAGCTTTGAGATCCCAGGAGGCTTTGAGAGACAGACACAGAAGGGGGAGGACAGCCAAAACGTCTGCTGATGATTCATTTTTTCGTGCTCCATCATCCCTCCCCGTTATAGGCCGATCGCTCACATCCTGCCACATACACACTCACACACACTCACACATGGGTGCAGACAAAACATGAAGACACAAACATGTTTATACAAAACTCACTCCATATGTACCAAGCAAGACAACAAACACACACAGCGTGCACACACACACACACACACACACACACACACACACACACACACACACACACACACAGCTGGCTTGGCAGTGTCATGTGAAGGCAATGAAGCTGAGCCAGAGAGGCCTACAGATCTGGAATGTGTGTGTGTGTGTGTGTGTGTGTGGAGGGGAGCTGCTACAAGTGTGTGTTTGTTTGCATGCAGCAGACAGACTGATACAAACAGACAGACAGAAGTAGACTAATTTTACCCCATGACCGATTTTCTAGTCTGTATTTCCAGACACATTTCCTTCAGGTGTGCAGTGCATTGTGCACGTCGCTGTGTGCACGTGCTGTCTGGAATAGCTCTAGGTAAACAAACCACAGAGAGGCCGGTGCTGGCAGGAAGATTGTTTTGAGCTGTCGGGGACGTCACTGTGGTTTCCACACACACAACGCTCTTCTTCAGACTCTCAACCATGAATCTTCTTCATCTCACAGATAGGTGACCATTCTCCAGTTTGCTTTTCACACAATGTACACATAAACACATAAGCCGCCTGTTCCAGAGTTATCACGTGAGCCTGTGGTTCAGCACAACTTCAGCCAGTGCTGTAGCGGTCCCTTCACAAGTGGGAAGAATCCCAATTTTTCAAGTGTATTTTAGTAGTCCAGAAGAACACTGTTGTAGAACCAGTGACACATGACCAGAGGTGTACAGTAACTAAGTAAAAGTACTTCATTACTCTACTTAAGTAGATTTTGTATGTATCTGTACTTTACTTGAGTATTTATTTTTCTGGCAACTTTTTACATTTACTCCCTACATTTTTGCAGAAATATCTGTACTTTATAATCTTTATATTCTCAGAATAGATGTGTTACTTTTTCAAACTAAACAGATGTGACAGTAAAAAAATCAGTCACTTCAGAGGAAAAATCAGTGGAAGAGGGAAACTGTGACTTTATATATTATAGTTATATGACTATTATCTCACAATTTGGACTTTTTATCTCATAATTTGGATTTTTTTATCTCATCGTTTTGACCTTGTATCTCACAACTTTGACTTTTAATTTTACAATTTTAACATTTTATCTTAAAATTATGCACTGACCTGATCAAACACAATTCATATCTGTATTCATATCACTTTGCATTTGATCAAGTGTATACATTATGTAAAAGCCTTTTCAGTATGTATTGTAACTATAAAGTATATGCTGAACTCAAAGTGGAATGCAAAACTGTCTTGACGAAATCTTTAATAAAAAAAAGTATGGCAAAAAGATGTCAGATGAAAACAAAATATAGAAATAAATAAGAAAACAGATAAAGGAAATGTGAATAGGAAACAACAGAAATAAATGCAGGAATAAAAATGAAAGAAGCAAAAATATAAAAAGTACAAAATAAAAAAAAAAAAAAAATGGTACAGAAATAAAATTATCAAGCTATTTTTATATTTTCCATATATACCCCACGCCCTGAAAGGGAGAGGGGTATTGTGTTTGAGTCGTTGTGTTTGTTGGTCTGTGTTTCTGTCTATTTGTCTGTTTGTTTACCCAACCAATTTTCCTGAAATTTTCAGGAAAGGTGCAAGTCGATCCAGAATAGATCCCATTCGATTTTGGTGACTGTAAATAAAAGGTCAAGGTCACAGATGTTTTTCACAATGATGAGAGAGGTCAAATCAGGTCAAATGTGTGGGGGGTGGGGTTTGTTGGGTTCTTCTTCTTACAGCCTTTTATGTTTTTAATCTATTCTTGCATTTGGCCCCCGTGCCTCAATTATTAGAGCAGATCACCCAATAACTAAAGGGTTGGAGGTTTTAATCTTGGCTGGGACCGTCCATGTGTTAAAGTGTCCTTGGGGAAGACACTGATGTCTAAATTGTTCCCAGTAGGTCTGGCAGCAGTTTACATGGCTTCATGTTGGAGCAGCTATAGGCTTTGAGCACCATGATGATGTATAAAAATGTACTGTAAGGTCAGACCACTGACCATTCTATTCTTTTTAGTTACGTTTTATTTATTCTGTACAGCACTAGACTTTTTGGACAGTTGATCTATGTGTTGTCGTTTATTCTTGTATTTTACTTTGGTACTTTGCTTTTTCTTTTTTACCCCACCCCCTGAAAGGAAAGAGGGGCTTGTCTGTTGTTTTTTTTCTGCTTGTGATCAGAGGTGGGTATTTCCAGGTCCATCAAGTCAAATTCCTGCCATGTATTGATTCAAATCTGTTCATTGAACCAGCCCATTTTGATGAGCACAATGCCTCATCCAGGTAAATGGGATAATTAGTGGAATCACCTGTGTTCAGTGAACAGGTTTGAAGTAATACATGGTAGGACTTTGACTTGATGGACCTGGAATTTCCCACCTCTGCTTGTGATTGTGCAAAAACTACTGGACCAGTTTCCATGACATTTTCAGGAAATGTACAAGGTGGTCCAGAATAGATTTAATTCAATTTTAGTGACTGTAGGTCAAAGGTGAAAGGTCACAGTCACCAAAAATGTGTTTTCACAATGATAAGAGATAGAGCAAATCAGTAATGTCCTTTTCATTCCTATATACTCAGTTTTGCTTATAGATTTTTGGTCTCACTGTTGATGTGCATTGACATTAGAACCTTGAAGGATAAATTTGAAAACTCTAGGTCAAAAGTCACAGTAAAGATCAAAATCAAATTTTGGAAATAACTTTTGAACTGTTCATTTTAGAGACTTCCAAAATCTCATCTTTCAATTCTGCACCTTGTGTGTATAAATCTTGACCCATTGTTGACCCAAGATCACTGAGTCAATACCTAACAAAACAAAAATCGACTATAACAGAAAAACGAGTGAACAGATAGGAAACTTGGAAAGGGCTTCAAAATGACACCATGACCTTTGACCTTGGAAGGTCAAAGTCAAGGTCACATCATTTTAACTCCAAAAACAGTGGTGATAAGGACTCAGTTACTATTGTAGGCAGATAGGACACTATATGTAGGCTCCATAATGGCACCATAACCTTTGACCTTAACCATGAAAGGTAAAACCCACAGTTTGAGGGAGATGTCCATTAAAAGCTGAAACATTTGCAAGTGGACGTTGTGCCTGGCACCATGTGTTTTTTTTCTCTCCTGCTCTTTGGTCCACTGTGGTTGTTTTCAAGTGCTTTGCAAACAAAGATGGACTGGGTTACATATGGCTGTTGAAAAGACAAAGAACCACTGACCCAATGATGGATGAGCCTGGCAGATATGAAATATGCCATCCAGACCTTCACATTCACTCCATAATGCCCTTCACGTCAGCAGAGCTTGACTGCATCTGGATTTAATGTTTGGAGACCCCTGCCTTGATCAAAATGCTTCTCTTTCCTCTATCAGCGGCAAACCCATGCTCCTCCTTTCCTTTGAAATCTGCTTTTCTGCTCAGACTGCCAACTCCTCCACCAATAACAACACCGTCAGCTGAGGAAAAACAGCACATAATAACTGCCCATAAAAGGGATCACCTGCTTGAAATGTCTCTTAATTTGCCTTGTAAAGTAAATTCAAGCACCTGCAACAACACACTTTAAATAATCTCAAGGCCAACATGGCCTTGAAAGTCTCATTGTGCACCTTCAACATCTGATACAACTTATTACCTTCAGTGTAGGTTAAGTCATCAGTTCCTGCTTCTTTATCATACAACACGTACAGGTTCTTGTTGAGTTTTAAGATTAGTTTGGCAACATAGAAAAAGAGGATAGTATATCTTTAATGGTTGAGTTTAGTTTTTTTCAAATAATTAAATTAAATTTTATTTATAGATCCCAAATCACAACGTCGTCTCACAGGGCTTTACAGGAGAGAACAATCAACCACGAAAATAGATCAAGTCCCAAGCATCCCCTGTCCTTAGACCTTCCTTCTCAGCAAGAAAAAAACTCAAAAACCCAGTGGGAAAGAATAAATCTTGGGGAGAACCACACTGAAGGAGAAATCCACTCCCATGAACGGACAGGCTTTAGATGAACGTCCATTTGTAGATTAAAGGAAGGGGGGGGGGTCCATCCATCAGACAGGTGAGGGTGGGGGAGAAGGTCTGGGGTCACAGGTCAGCACAGGACGCAAGTGTGTCACTGCAGATCCTGTTGTCTATGGATCCTTATGTGGATACTTCAGAGAGAGTTGTCACTCACCCTAGAGGGGGTAGTGGGGAAAGGGGACACCAGGTGAATAGTCATGAACAGACTTGGTATGTAACATAGATTTAAGAAATTATAAATACAGATGAGAGAGAGGGAGAGAGAGAGAATAGAGAGAGATGTTAGGACTCAGTGCCTGTACTTCCCCCAACATTCTAGGTCCTAGTGCAGCTTAGACTGAACTGTGACTTCAGTCTGTTTTTAACTGACCTGGCAATAGGCTTACTCAAACAGGAATGTTTTCAATCTAATTTTAAATGTAGAGACTTTGTCGGCTTCTTTAATATTAGATGGAAGCTGATTCCATAAGACAGTAACCATGGTAACTAAAGGCTGTAGCTACTCCTGTGCTTTTACAGAACCTGGGAACTTTCAGGACACCTGCATCCTGAGAATGAAGGATTCTAAAGAAAGACGAATTATGAATGAGCTAATTAATAGAAATGTGATTATTCGGTTATATATCATATTTTAGTTGTATTAGCCTTAAGAAACTTAAAATTAAAACTGCAAGCAGTCTCAACCATCCCTTGCGACCGACTCCCCTGGCGACCGCCTTCCCATGCGACGTCCGATTCAAATTTGAGCCAAATCGGTGGTTGTATGCCCGATCTACAGCCATTTTAGTAAGGGCGATTGTGTAGAGGGTGCTATAGAGCAAAATCACAACTTCTATTGATAACCTGGTATAGGACTGAGAGATAAACATCTGAGTCAAATTTCATCCAAATCCGTGTTCGTATGTCCGAACTACTGCATTTTTACGAACAGTGTATTTGCCGAATCTGTAGGAGGCCACACAGCTAGCCATTGGCCTCTCTCACGATGATGCCCCCCTGGCTCATGGGTTCTTTCTCTGAGGAAACCATTATTATGCACCGTGGGCGGTCCACAGGAGGCCACATGGCTAGCCATTAGCCTCTCTCACAGTAATGCCCCCCTGGCTCATGGGTCCCTTCTCTGAGGAAACCATTATTAACCAACCTTCTTAAGTTACATATGAAGCATTCTACCAGCCTGAGCCACAGAGGTCGGTGAAAGAGAATTTGATTTTGAAGGTTTTAAATCTACTGGTTGTGGCCTACAAAAGATCATGCCTCACTCAGGTCTTGAACCTACTATGCGCTCTACCAGCCTGCACCACCAAAGTTGGCGATTGAGTCTTTTTGTTCATCATCATATGACAAACACGTGTAACGATTTTCATAGCTCTAACTTCACTAGGGCCTGATCTGGCCTAATACAAACTATTTCACCTTTTCTAGGGGGCGGTGTAGACACATTTCTTTACTGACTTTTATGAACCCTGTAAATACAATTTTTCACACTTCCGATGTGTGTGCAAAATTTGGTGAGTTTTCATGCATGTTCAGGGGGTCAAATTAGAGGTGAAAGGGCTGAATCAGAACAAACTGCAAGCAGTATCAATAGGCCTTGCACCTGACGTGGTACGCGGCAGAGGCCGAATAAAAAAATAAAACAATAAAAATTTAGAAACCAGGCAAGAACAATATAGTGTTTTTCTGACCCCCCCGAACTTGGCCTCATATGAAATCTTTCGACCTGCCCCACGTCACTATGGGGTCAGAGGTCACATTTGACACAGTTACACTCATGTCAGTGACCCTGAGTGGGCGTGGCCCATAGACTCCCATTCATTCTGAGCAGGAGGAAATATGCGGTGCGTGCGTGTGACGAGCACATGCTCGGACACGGCTCGCTACCGTAAATGTGTGAGTGTGTGTGAGTGGTGCGAGTCGTCCCTGGCAACCGCGTCCCTGACATATTTCGTCCCCTGGCCATCACAGCAGACTCAATAGGCCTTGAGTTGTCTGTGGCGAAAGTTGGGAGAGTGGAAACACACAAACAAAAAAATGGAAGGTTTTTGACACATTCACTGAGATTTTTAAATATGATGAGCAGCTCCCAGTGTTTTCTTTTCTGTGGAAACCTGGTTCAAATGGCGCTTTGGGTGTTATAGGTGCCTGGTTTAGATGCTGCGCGTTGATAACTTTTGAATGATAAAGGAGGACAAAAATATTTTCTCAACATATTAACTTACAAGCAATGACATAGGATTTTAACACAGAAATAAATGCAGGTATGCGAGTAAGATCATGTGATGTTCATAAAGACCACTGACTAATTTTAAAAAACGCGGGTCGGGTCCGTCCATTTCAAATATATTTTTTGTGGTCCGAGTTGCGGGCAGGCTAGTTAAAAAAGTGGTTGGTTTCAGGTTGTTTATAAATCGACCCATGCATCACTGGTCGGTACAAATGTTGTTCTATAAATACTGCTTTGTAATGTAGCTTGTCTTGAGATGTGCTGCACTGCTTTATTCTTTATATAAGGACTGTGGATGAAAATGTAACATGAGTTGATGGTTTAAGGTACACACTTTATAAAATGAAACTACAGGATACGGATTTCTCTAGAACAATGCTGTACTTGACACACCTGTCGCTAACGTTTCAACACTCCCTGACAACCACCACTCACATGACTCCACCAGCCAATCAGGAGCCAGCAGCATCTAGATCGACAAATGTGATCCAGAAATGCAGATTCAACAGGTAATACAAACTACCGACCTATAACAAATTAAAATAATTAAACATACTTAATCATACTTCTGCAAACAAATGTAAAGAGTCTGTTTGATGAAGACTGCCAATATATTTTTTCACAAATACATGAATTAATCTATTTTCATCAAATTAAGTCCTGAGTCTAACAAAAATTAGCACTAATTAATATTAACAAGTTGAAATGACAAATATAAATGTGTTCATTGGTGTGCATTGTAAATAAATATATAATTATGAAAATCTTTTTTACATAATTAAGTGACACAGTTGTACTTTTACATGATTATCCTGTTGGTTCATTGGTGCTAATGTGTTGTTGTGTTTCTCCACACACTCTCTGACCTCCTTACTTCTTCCCTGAGGCTCCACAGCTGTTGGCCTTGCATGCTAGCACCTCATCCACTCTCTGCTGTAATCAGTGATTCACCTGCATGCCGCTTCCTCTGACATTTTCTCTTCCTCACAGATTTGTGTGAACAGTCAATAGGTAAACACGAGGAAGAGTTTTGTTTACAGTGTAAGTCATTATCCCACTGACTGTATTTACTTACTTGCTCAGTTATAAAGATTTATTACATGGATTTTCATCACTGTATGTACACATAGATCAATATTCTGCTATAGTAAACACACAAAGTCAGTTTGTGCACATGTAAAGTCATATAAAATTGATTGTGTATGCAGGAAGCCAATAGTCAGTCTGGTTTAGATACAGCTGGGGCACATGAGTCAGTGGCCTGACAGACGAATACCAGGGAGTAGGAGAGTCAACAGTATCCACCCTGAGAAAAATGAAACGTGGACAGAGATACAATCTGTGCTTTGTGTCAGTATGTCGATCCCTGGTGTTATTTATTGACTAAACAAGGTGTACAGTGGTCACAGGGAGAGCCAGGCTCAGCAGGGGAGCAAATATGACCATGTGAGCGAAACCCAGGACCGAGAAGAAGGAGAAAAGGTCAGAGTAGGGTTAGAGGACACGCAGATAAGGGCTGTTTGTGTTCCTTGTCCCATTCATCTCCATTCAGCTGCATTCATCTCTACACTTAGAGGGAAAAGGCTCTGCCCTTTGCCCTGGTCTCGGTACGTTTGAAGCATAAACAACAGCCCTGCCTATTTGCACTGTGTGTTTGCTCAAGCCTGTGGTTAGAGATGAGTGTTAACAGCGCACAGGTAGCGCAAGACACAAAATCAAACAGTTTAAGATTGATGTAGGTGTGACGGGAGATCATTACAGTAACATGATATTTATTGCCCAATGATTTGTCCAAAATGGTTGATTCCACATTAGAAGAAAACAAGCGGTTACTTCCTGTTTGGTGACAGAAGGATTTATTCTCTGTAATATATTTCCATTTCATTGCTACTTCAGTTCTAGGAAAAAGGTTAATCCCAGTTTGATACACCAAACCCCCATGTCGTAAGTGATTTGTGTGTCGCTCAGGGTTCATGACTTGTCTCCTGCCAGATTGACAGCACCTCTAGTGCTCTGCCATCAAGATAGCTTATGTTTCCCATGGTGCTTTGTGTTTGCCTTCTTGCCTGCAGGGATATAATGACAAGTGTGGACCACCCATGTCTGCTGTGGCCTGAGTGTTATTGAAGGAATTTCCCCAGTGTGTGTGTGTATGTGTGCATGTGTAAAACTATAAGCTCCAGTTTATGTTTGCTGCCTGATGTTTAAGCCAATGTGATGAACCTTTATTTTGAAAACCTTAAAGTGATTTGGAAATAAAAACTGACAATAATCTGATGTAAATATTTTTTTCTGTGGGAGAACAATATTTCTTTTGTTGACAAACCAATTAATAAATAGCACATTAGCACATAGCACATTTTTTTTAGCTGTGAGTAATCACATCATAATGTATTTAATTTTATAAAAGCAACAATTACACTTAGTGAGGGATTAACAGTGACATACAGTAATGTTAATTTTAGATACTTAAACTCAATAAATGTGTTTGTTATGTTAAATATACTAGACTCACAAGGTTTTTATTTTCATTCTGAAGCTGTGTTACATGTAGCTAAGTGCTTAGAAACATCCTTTAATCCAACAATGAACATGTGTAGGTCATAAATAGAGATTATATAATCATTAATTTGTTATTGTTGTCTTATTAACACAAACAAAAATGCTCATGATCGTCTTCTAATAATTTATAAAGTCCTGGGTCACCTACAATTCATATAGGGTCACCTGAAATGTCTACTAATTAATTAAAAACTTACCAATAAAAAATTAATTAATTAATTAAAAAATACATATAAATACACACACACACACACACACACACACACATACACACACACACATATCCATAAATGTCACAAACTGTGAAGCTGAAACTGAAGAACTGTGGTCAGTTTCAGCTCCTGCAGCTCTCTCATAATTCATAGTTTGAGCTATTGTTTGTTCAGTATTAATTTGCAGCTTCGTTAGGCTGCAAAGGAAAGGAAAGGAAAAATGATCACTATGTTAATGAATCTACACCTGGCTTTTCTGCCTCCATCCATAATAATATACATTATAAAATAAATGTTTATTTACAACATACTATAGCAAACTATTACATGATCAAAAACAAATACATTTAGCAAAAACAGGTCTCTGTTTTGAATGTCTGGGGTGATACTTAAAATGGGTTCATCGGCCAAAAAAGGTTGGGATCCACTTTTATAACCTATTAAATTTAACATAAAATATTGACCACAAACAAAAAAAATTGAAGTTTTTCTGGACCCTGGAAGTTTAAGTATGAAAAAAAAAATCGTAAATATATGTGTTTTATATATATTTTCTATACATCTGTGAAAACATAAATACTGTAGTTGACCCCTCCCACCACCACCACACACACACACATACACACACACACACACACACACACACACACACACACACACACACACATACACACACACACACACACACACACACACACACACACACACACACACACAAAGCATAATGTAGGGGTAATTTGTAATATCCATATATTATGATTCTGCAATAAATTTGACGAAAGCCCCTACTGAAATTTGGATCAATAACAATCACATAAAGCTATAATATGCAAACTTCAGCATTAAACTGAACTTTATTACATTGTCTGACTTCTCTCTGTGTCAGAGCTCATTTTCCTTATTTACAAAAAACTGTACGTCCCATGACCCCACATTACTTCATGTTTTGTATTATTATTATTATTATTCAAAATATCCTGTCTTTAATGAGCATAAAATGTTTTTTTTATAATGCACTAATTATATATAGGCAGCTAATAAAAGCTGAACAATAATTCTTTTGTTTTAAGGAAGCTGCTGCTGACTTGAACAACATAAGTGAAACAGTATGATGTGTGCATTTAGGGTGAGTCTTGCCAATTTCTTCTCACTCACTAGGTACAATGTTACATGCAGAACTGTGGGCCTATAATCATTCTCAGTGCCTCTGTCAGAAGTAATAAACATGATCATGCCTTCTCTCTGTTTCTCTGCACAGGCTTAGAGATGGACTGAAGCGATCACCACAGACAGGAGGTGCTGGCTGAGTCGGGGGCTGCAGAGCGTTTTTACAGTCCGCCCGTTCCCCAGATCTGATCTGCGTCCCAACTCGGCTGATGTCCAGGGATTCAAAGTACTGTCTGTGTGTTTCTTCTTACAGTGACAAAGCCTAACATGTGTTTCTAACTTGCTGAGCATCCTGGATGAGAGGGTGGGAGACCATATGTGGGAGGAGACTCTGCCTTTATGCTGCAAAGAAACTTTAATAAACATGTTAACAATTTACTGTATATAAATATGATACCACACAATACTCTCTATAAGACAGGAGTTTCCTATTATTTTCAGATCAAGACTAAGAAGAGACATTTGGGGTCAAATCTTATACTTTCTGAATTGTCATATTGGAATAAAAGTTTCCACTGGCTCGGTTTACCATTTTTGTGACAAGTTCCGAATTAAATTTTCACTACATTTATACATGTGATGTATAAATGATTTATTGCCATTTATTATAATATTATTCTCTGCATTTTGCATTTTTTTTAACAAATATATTTTATTTACAAAAGCTAAAATTCAAAGGTTATCATAACAAAACAGGAAAATGAAGAACAAATTATATATACTTGCATTTTTGGAAAATACATAATTAACCTCTAAAACCTCAAACAGCAATGAGTTACCAAAAACATCTGCTGAGATAAAATGTTTAACCCTTACTTATGGCAATTCAACAGTTATTATTGGAGGATATAACAAGACATTATTATTTTTATGAAGTTGTTCAAAATGTTTAATTGTCATGTAGAAAATCAACTTCAATGAAGTTACAATATTGGTTAAGTATTAATATCTGTCTGTCTGTCTGTCTGTCCAAAGAGAATTATACAAAACAACAGCACCACTTCAAACCATGGCTTTTAATTTTAGCCACCTAGCAGGACGCCTAAAAACAGCAATGGTTTGTGTGTACATGGAACTGAGACCAGGAAAAGAGTGTGAAAACCCAATCTGTACCTATCAGGTGTCTACGCCCACAAATAGAACAAGCTGTTCCAATAATAGTACAGGCTTTATATGTGTGTGTGTGTGTGTGTGTGTGTATGTGTGTGTGAAATGATCAGATCTGTGAGGTTGAAGTTCAAATGAAAAATATTACGTCTATTATTCAGATCGTGACATATGTATCACAGCATATGTACTAAGCTCAGCTCAGAACCATCAATGTTTTGGTTTTTTTAATCTAGTGGTTGGTATTTTGAATTTCTCCATACTGTCTTTTTCGGAAAGAGGAAATGACCATATTTGGACCAAAGGGGCAGAGCTGTGGGAACATGCAATATTAGAGTAATGTGTGAGGGGTTGCAGAAGAACTAATACTAAATGCTAGTCATTTGTGTAAGTGTAATATATGAACCTCAAATAAAGTCGAACTGCAAGGGAAAAATTGATTTATTCAATAAACAGAACCTTTTCCAGGCCGGTGAGCTCGCATGCACGTCTATCAACCAATGCCTGGTGCATGTGTAAATATAAGAAATGTAATAGATGAGCCAGTAGAATACTTATTAAAGTACATATGAGACCAGAATGACTCCTAACTTCGATAGAAATGAATTTTAAGTCAATAGTAACTATAGTTAGCACCTAGTGGCCATCAGTGGTATTACATTCTAAGATATTTCCTCATTTAGTTTCATTTCAGAGGAATTTCTCCGTGTTTCTTAGTTTTTATTTATAAAGGATCCTTTATAACATAAAGAGAAATGTCTATCTGTAAAAATGAGTGAGGCATTATCAACACATTCACATGATGGTTAGCTTTGCTTGTTTTTTTGTCCAAATCCTTCAATGAACCAATCAATGACATTTTGTGATTACATTATTAATTAACTTGTCTGTAAAAACAAACATTTGTCTGAATTCAGAATATATATTGAAGTGAAGGCTTCATTTCAGTGTAACTGAGTGAAAAAAGTAAATAAACTCCGTAAGGATTATATAATAAGTACTACACTTAGAAGGAAAATGTGACTTAAATATATAAAATAACCATTAGGTAGGTTTAAAACTGTATTTTTCCAATTTGTTCCAAGTTGTAACTGCACAGGGTCTGAAACTTGACATTCCCATCTTGATAAAAACCAATAAACATCTGCAACATAAAAATATCAGCAGTAAATATATAATAAAATTCAGTTCAGACATTGAAAAAGAATAAAAACCTACAGTATGTAATTAAGAATGATTCATGATGAAAGCTTCAGCTCATGTATATGTTTAATTTCTTACCTTTCCACGTCATTCAGTTTCACTCATACACCCACTCTTACTCAGACTCTTTCCTTCTATCTATCTGTACGCTCCTTCATCTTCAATGAAGTGCTGACCTTTGACCTCTGAGAGATGGAGGCATCTCTTCTGATTGACACTTCCTTCTTCTTCTCTCTGCCTTCCTGGCTCAGTCTTGTCATGTGGAGTGGGTGGCTATATTAGGAGATAAACTCCCCAGTTAATGTCCATCTGTGGTTTTAGGCACATGTCAGAGCTTATATCCCCTGTTTGTTATCTGACATTGACAGGCTCGCAGCCTGTCAATGTCAGATCAACGGACAGTTTGAAGCACTGCCATACAGTCTCATATGGGATTGGAGGTGTCTGGAAAAGATGTGCTGAGTAATAACATGAAACTAAAGTAAATTGCTCACAGTTTTCCTATCATATCCTCAGCTCAAGAATCCAGAGAACAACTGGAATCCACTATATTCAACAGCTAACGGGTCATTACACTGACGTAAACCTAAAAAAAAAAGCCCAGTTCTGAATTTTATTTTATTTTTTTAATCTATATTTTAAAATAAAAGCACTAAACATGAAGAATGGTGGGAGATTTCTTTTATCCTTGAACATGCGTCAGCTGCAACGCTCCAACTTTCTAAGAATTTAGTTTGGTTTCTTGAAAATACCCACAAATGTAATGATAGGATTAATGAACTAGTTTAGATCATTAGATGGGTTTGGTTGATGGTGGATGTTTGGGTCATTTCAGGCTAATATTCTTTTAGAAAATTGATTTACTACACAGAAAACTCACCCAGAATAATAGTAAGAGTAGACTTGTGAATCAGGCTCATGTGAAAGCGTGACAAACGCTGACAGAGGCTCTTGTTTTTTTGATGTCACTGTCAGAACTTGGGCCTCAGGCAGGATTTACTCTGCTACACACTTAGATTCATGTACGCACACACACACACATCCCTGGGCTGTTGCTCAACACAGCTGTGGATAAACAAGCTGTGTTTAGATGCCCATGTCTGAACCTGTACACATAAACACACACACACACACACACACACACGCACACACATACACACATCCTTGTTCCATCACTTGTGAGGACGCTGATCTTAAATGCTTAAAACCTAAAATTTAACACGTTACATTAAGGGAACCTCACAACTTCGTCTGACACCACACCTTGAGTGGGCCCCTGGTTTTGGGAACCCACAAGTACAGGAAAATATATGCCCACACACACACACACACACACACACACACACACACACACACACACACACACACATACAAATACATCCAAAAGCAACAAACCAGGATACACAGAGTGGGTGGATTCACAGTGCCACACCAAACGGTCTTGCCGTGACTTGTTACACTGGTTGAAACTGTGTTCTTGCACACACATTAAACATAATAACATGCATGTAGCCCTTCACCACTGAGCTCAGAAAAAACAAACACAGTACTATGGAGCAAAACGGACAGCGTTTATACTTCCCCTGAACAATTTGATTAAATAGACAACAAGGTTGTGTAGAATCTGCAGGCGACTGTAAACACAGAGCTGCTGCTCAAGGATAAGCCCAGTCTGATAATAGTTCTGACTGACTCATAGTCTGTGTCTGATTTTTATATAAACCCTTGTAGTTGACCACATTATGGTGTTAAATGTGACAACATCTCATACGTTTTGGTAAAATATTTGTGAAAAATTATGAAGTAGATCTGGATGTTCATAACTTATTTGTAAACTAGTGTTCACTAATGTTTTATTTTATTGGTCATTAGCAAGCATCTGCCAAATGCATAAATACATAAATCAATCAAATGTAGCTATAGTTTTTACAGGAAGAGTATGTGAACAAAAGCAGATTTGTATGTAGAATTTTTCTATTGAAAAACACAATGAGACCATGATGTTGAAATAATAGCTTATTTGCTTTTTTAAATTAAAAAAAAGTAGTAAAGAAGTTAATATTTAACATTTTAAAAATGTCAAGTAATGACTCAGTTGGTATAGTGGGTCGTTCAAAGGGTTGGTAGTTCAAATCCTTGATCTGTCAATTATTTTTTTTTTTATTATTCAATCCATTTACTGTTGACATTTAGTGTTAAATTTACATGTTTAAAATGTCAAATCTACCTAAATATATTTATAGTTTGATGTATTTTTACAGCAATTTTCTGATAACCACAGCTGGCTTTTTTTAGTTGTAAAAACTGGATTTTTTTTGGCAGTGTGTTTAAATAAATAAAATATGGCTGGTTAGTTTTGGTGCAGCCGTCTATTCTGACTCAGTGGTTTACCAACATATACATTTTTTTCATGTGATCAGACAGGTGGAATAAAAGGTGAGTCACCAACAGGAATCCTAAATTGATGTTTCGATACTATCATGTGATTGTTGCAAAACATCTGGAAAAAGGCTGAAATATTATCTAATCTGGATGGAACTCAACTCTCCAGACAAACCACTACAATTTAGTTTCCTAGAATTCATCCTGCAGTGGTTAAGGAAGTTGGAGATGCCACTGTAGGTTTTTCCTGTGGTAGTTTGTTCTTTTCACACATAATGTAGGGGAGACCAGGGGCAGTTGTAACACAGGGATAGTTATAACACTCTCAGTTTGACCAATCAGGAAGGAGCTGTGGTGATGTCATCGATATAAGCCACATGCACACTTCCAAAGTGAGCTCACAGGGTAAAAGTTCTCTATTTTGGAGAAGAAAAACTATTTTTCAGGTAAGAAAGTAAAAATCTTCAAGATTTTTTTTTTTGCATAGTGTCCATTGTGTTGCAGATACAGTTGTTTCACTCACATAAGTGTGATTAGTAGTTTGATGTGTTGCATTAGTACTAGCTTTGAAGCTAAATGCTAAAAAATGGTTAGCTTTTAAATGGCTGCCTGGGTCAGGGATGGTTGTAACAGTTCATAAAAAGTGTTACAACTGTCCCCTTATGTTGACATCTTATGCTTGTCACATCCAAAGGAAGTGTGGATCAGATGTCGGTAATGTAGATTTTGGGCCAATAAAGCCTCTGCACCCCAGGGAAGGACAGCTACATTAGACATAATTGTCTGTCTGATTAAATGAAACGGCAGTTTATATGGTTAACAGTTAAATTTTAATTATAAATCCCAAATCACAATGACGTTTCACAGGGCTTTACTGGGTTGATTGGAGAAAAGAATCAATCACAGAAATAGATGAAGTCCCAAGCATCACCTGTCCTTAGACCTTCCTTTTCAGCAAGAAAAAAACTCCAAAACCCAGTGGGAAAGAAGAAACCTTTGAGAGAACCAGACTGAAGGAGAGATCCACTCCCATGGACGGACAGGCTATAGATGAACGTCCATTTGTAGATGAAGGAGGGGAGGGGGCAGGTCCATCCTTCAGACAGATGAGGGTGAGGGAGGAGGTTTGGGGTCACAGGAGAGCACAGCACACAGGTGAGTCACTGCAGATCCTGTTGTCTATGGCTCCTTATGCAGATACTACTGAGAGTCATCACTATCCCCAGAGGGGGGAGGGGGGAAAGGGGACACCAGGTGAATAGTCATGAACAGACTTGGTATGTAAAATAGATTTAAGAAATTATAAATACAAGAGAGAGAGCGAGACAGACAGAGACACAGGTGATAGGACTCGGTGCCTGTACTTCCCCCAGCATCTCCTAGTGCAGCTTAGACTGAACTGTGACTTCAGTCTGTTTTTAACTAACCTGATGATAGGCTTTCTCAAACAGGAATGACTTCAACCTAAATTTAAATGTAGAGACTGTGTCAGTCTCTTTAATATTAAATGAAAGCTGATTCCCTAAGACAGTAACTATGGTAACAAAAGGCTATAGCTCCTACTGTACTTTTACAGACCCTGGGAACTTCCAGTAGACCTGCATTCTATTGGGCTGGTATGGTGCCAGATCATCTTTAAGATAAGAGAGGCCCATACCATTAATGGTTTTATATATAAGGAGGATTGAACCCAGTGAAGGGTTTGGAGCACAGGGGTGATGTGTTCTCTTCTGTTTTGATCCTGTTAATAATCTTGCTGCTACACTTTGAACCAATTGAAAGCTTTTTAAGTAATATTTAGGACACACTACAAGTTACATCTAGATAATAATCTTATCTAGATGTAATAAATGCATGAATACATTTTTCTGCATCATTTTTACACAGAATATTCCTCATTTTGGATATGTTGCACAAGTGGAAAAAAAGGCTGTTCTGCATGTTTGGGTAATGTGTGCATTAAATGAAAGATCTGGATCAAATGACTTTGTATTTGGCAATAATTTACTTAAACTGTGATGGTGTATTGAAGTACAGCTGAGATCTCCAGCACAAAAAAACAACTGAGTTACACTTGCTCAAATAAAAAAAGGTTTGCAATTTTCCCTGGTCTCCCCTAAGGGTTCAAACTTCAGCTTGCACTTAGTTTTGGCAGTGAGATGGTTCAGCTGTGTCCTAACCACTGTCCACTAGTCTATGCTGACTCTCACTGGCCTGTGGGGAGTCAAACGCCAGTGGACGTACACTTAAGCTGCGACAAGCGGATACAGGGTTTTCAACAGCGGGACTCTTTTCCTTCTTGGGCTTTCATGGGTCATTTCCTGCCACAATGGTTATATTTTTATATTGACTGCATCCATTAGCCCCCGAGCATCCAAAGAGGAAAGTCATAATAAGATTTGTGCATATGTAAGCTATAAAGAGCCTCGAATGTTGTGGCAAGTGCAACTCTGCCGTTAAACCGGGGTCCTATTTGAGTTGGAGGAGAAGGGATTTGGAGCGATGGCTTTCTATTTGCTGCTCTGTGCCGTGAGCCAACTGGTCCATTTTCCCTGATCCATTTTCACAGGCTGCTTTTATCCCTCACAAAGCCAAAATACCGCAAAAGAAAATGGGAACGGGGAGGAGTTCAAACGACAGCTCAAGTTTTATGTTCAATGGAATTAGAAATGACGTTTTAAATGCCACTCTGTATGCGCTTGCCCCTACTGTAAGAACTGGGTTAATGAATTTAATGTGCAGTTTTTGGCACGAGATGTTCATTTTTCTTCTCTGATTAAAAGTAGATGTGAGTTATAGCTGCTGTGAGAGTCTGGGTTGTTTTGTCATGTGGTCTTCTTATGATTTTAGTTCCTCTCATCTGTGACATCGCTATATTTACCTTCTTGTTCATATTCAAGTGTGACCTGAGTGCTTTTTGGTTGCAACTGCAGGTGCTCGCTGACAGATGGAGAATTATTGTCACATAGGTTTGATAAGGGAGTTTTACTCAGTTAGCACGTTACCTCCCTTTTACATTCTTAGGCAAATACTGAACATTTTTCTTTTACACTGCAAAAATATAAATCTTACCAAGTGTATTTTTCTCATTTCCAGTCAAAATATCTCGTCCCAGTTAAAGTAAAGACATAATCCCCTAAAGAGAAACTTTTCAGTGACAGCTCAGACATCTTGTCCACATGGGCCCCAGAAGGGTTACATTTAGGCTGCATATAAGGGTCCCATGTGGGTTTATCCATGGTGACCCACATGTGTTTGCTCCTATTAGAATAATAGGAATAATAGAATAATAATTTTTCATGGTATTTCTCCCACGATATTCATCTTTCATGTCATTTGTTCTACTCATGTTATTTGCACTACTTAAATATGTTTTATAATTATATTAGTTTGAAATACCTTTTTTTTTTTGTAAATTATTGCACTGTACTTGAGAGCTCAGCTTCAGTTTCATTGTACTTGGCACAATGACAATAAAGACGTTCTGATTCTGATATGAACAAACACAGTGGAAACTGTGGACAATCCCACATGGGACCCTTACATGCAGCCCAAATGTAACCCTTCTAGGGTTCTGGGAATTTATTTTTAGAAAATAGATCTTTAAAATCTTATTTGAAGAGATCGTGTCACTTGTTCCCCGTGTTACTTTTGTTTTTTGCTTAATTCAAGCAAGAAAAAAATCTGTCATTGGAACATTTGAAAATAATTTTGGTAAGATTTCTTTAAAAATGACTTGTCTAAAAATAAGTTGCTAGATCTCACTGAAATATTCCTCTTTAGGTGCGTATGTCCTATTTTAAGTGTGATGAAATATTTTGATTAAAAAAGAGAAAATATATGAGGTAAGGTTTAGATTTTTCCCAGCGTAGAGAAATTAACTTTTATATGGACATTATTATTATTATTATGGTTAATGCATTATGTGGAATATGTGGAATAAACTTTCATGTGAATATTATCAAGTGAAATTAAAATAGAAATTTGACAGAATAACTTTATTAATTATGCAGACAGAAAAATACAGAAGAAATAATATTCACCTATAAAACCCAAACATCTAGTGGTCTTAAATGTGCAATACCTGTTAATCTATTCATCCTAACAATACATGTGAATAATTAAGTTAAAGTGTAGGTTTTCATCTTTTGATGGTTGTCAGATATGACCCATTTGGATGTTTAGAGGCTCCATAGTTATTGTGGAAATACCATCAATGTTTCAGAACACTGATTCACCAGTAAAACCCATGGAATTGGATCAGTGACTGTAGAAGGAGACACTTAATTTGTTTTCAGTTAATAATATATTTTACTGAAAACATCACTTTTTCTTCAAATTCTCAATTTTTTGATATAATAACCCTCAAAATAATTTTGAGCTTTTATGAACATCTACATAATCACTACATTTAATATAAGTGAAAAAAAAAGATTTTAATTAAAAAAAAAGATACAGATGGTAATAGTATGGTGATCAATTACTTAAGAAAGTTTAAATGCTGAGAAAATTGCATTTGTGAACTGACTGGGTCTTCATGTGTTACAAGCCCTTTTGGGAGGTTTCTGCATTTTCTTTTTACCTACACAGAGAGCTTCAATCATGCTAAATAATATTTTCCACAACTAATAGTACTCTATGTCCTGACAGACGTATGGGATGTAATGTATGGTAGAATGACCCTGTGGAGTCTTTGGTTCAACTTCATATACATGAACTGAATAACATATAGTTAGACTGAACATTTTTATTTCCAGCAGTGAGGGAAGTGGTAGCACAGTTCTCCAGAGGTGGTCCAACCTCAACCCACGAAACCTCATGTGTTAGTTAAGGTTTTTTGTGTTTTTTTTTTACTTTGTTTTTACAGTATACTTTTAGATACAATTCAATTACTTTATTGTCCTTTTTATTATCTGTATGTATAATAATGTAATATAATGTACAAACAAAATCAGATGGAAATGAAAGAAAACAATAATCACAGCAAAAAATGAAAATAAAATTAAATAATGTCCACTCCAAAAATAAGGCTATACACTGCAAAAATCTAAATATTTCCAATTTGTTCCTCATTTCTAGTCAAAATATGTCATCATACTTAAAATAAGACATAGTCACCTGAACAATAACTTTTTAATGAGATGTAAGATTCAATAGCTGTGGAAGATAAGATCTCACCGTGATAATTTTCACTTGTTCCATTCACAGATTTATTTTATTTTTTGCTTGATTCAAGTAAATAATGACTAAATAAATAAAAATCTGCTAATGAAACAAGTGAAAACGATCTTGGTACGGTTTATTGAAATAAGATTTTCGAGATCTATTGTCTAAAAATAAATTCTTATATCTCACTGAAAAGTTAATCTTTATATGATTATGTGTTATTTTAAGTGTGATGACATATTTTGACTAGAAATAAGAAAAAAGTACACTTGGTAAAATGTAGTGTTGGTATAAATCCTAGTCAGAAGCAGGATGACAGCACCTTGATATACAACATGAGATTTTGCATCACCAATAACAGTTACTATTGCAGCTGTTATGTGTAAATTATGATATTGCAAATTTTCAAAGCATTTTCATTACTCGCATTTCCTCCAAACTATGAATACACTGACTGAGTTAAATGTGTTAAAAACGACTAGGACTAAGCCACACAGTCTGGCACCTTTAACCTTTAATAGATTAAATATCCTTTGCATAGTGCAGATGTGGAAATGTGGGCTTAGTCAAAATGGTCAAAACTGTAAATTGGAAGGAAACAAGCTGAGACATACCTGAGCCAAGTTGTACATGGTACATTTCCCAGAAGTCTTAGGTTGTGCAGTTTAAATGCAACGCTTGTGCACTGACAGAGACACAGCAGGAAACTGGTGAGTCAACAGGACACATTCTTGCCCTTGTGCTCCCTCAGCTCCAGGAGGCTGTAAACACAGTGAAGATTTACCACTGACGCCGCTGATAGATATATTTAAAGCTATCACCCTACCGCATGCCAAGTTATTGATATTAGCTCCTTACGATTGGTTTGAGTGAGGGGATAGATGTGTGTCTGTTCTAAGATTTATCTGATCTGACATGACAGTGTGATAAGTGATAAGAAGTGTGGCAGAAAGTAGAGACTGTCTTGTTCTTTTCTATATTCAGCTCTGTGTGGTCAACCAACTTGGATTTCTATTGGATTGGATCTACCAACAGACACGGTTTAATAACTTCTGATCCATTAATCCTGTTAATCCATGTAAATGATTGATATAAAATACAGCTTTTCATTTTTTCATTTGTCAGATGTGACCCGTTTGAAAGTTCATCTTCGACAGTATTGCTTCACCAGGTAAACAATTGGATCAATGACAGTTAATAAGTTCAACAAGGCAGTCAGAGACAGCAGACCTCCACCAAGGCTTGATATGGTGTCATATGACATCAAAATATGACGTAATGGAGCCATAGGTGTTGATCCATCGGATGTCTGGAGGTGAGACGATGTGAATGCATAAAAAACAAGAGATTCTATCTTGTCTGAATCCTGAGATATTAGCACTGATGTGATTTAGCTGTTGACCTTTAGTGTGACCTTGACCTTTGACCTTTATTGCTCAAAATCTAATGGGTTCTTCCGTGACCCATTATCTATCATTCCTGAAAGTTTAATGAAAATCCCTTCAGAACTTTTTGCAGACAGACAAACAAACAAACAAACAAATGGACTCAAATATAATACCTCCTTGGTGGAGGTAATTAATGATATATTTGCTTAAAAGGTTTTTTTTAAACTTTTGTTTGTTTCTAACAATATGACAAGTAACTTTAATCTGAGCTTTTATCAACCTCTACACGATAAGTAAGTCAAATCTAGGAAAATACCAGATTTGTATTGAATAGGTACAATGCAAAAATGCAGACATTCTATTAAATAGTGATGAATCTATTAAGAAAGGTTAAATATACAGACAGAATCATTTTGAAACTGTCACAAGAGTAGCACTGGGTCTTTATGAGTTAAAAGAAAATACAAACTGAAATGCAGTATAATTTTTAACTTTTGTGATCCACTTGTGGATGTGCGATCATGATCCGTAGATCACTTTTGTACTTTACAGTTGACTCTGTAAGCAGAGGACAAACCTATAATAACCAATAAAGACCATATGCTAATTTTGCTAGAGTTCCCTAATACTTTTTTCTCTCTATTTAACTTTTCTTAAGTAATTTATGACCATTAAAAAAAATATTATTCTCTTTATCTTGCTTTTTTCACAATATATTTCCTATATTTAATTTACTATACCTCATTTAGATTTTCATTAAATCTGAGAATAAATCTAAGAGTTCTATCAAAACAGATACAAATAAAGAAAAAATAAAAATTTTCAGCTAAAATATAATTAATTGAACATAAAATAAGTGTGTCCATCCACTGTCATGGATCCAACTTTACTGGTGAATCATTGTTGTAGAATATTAACAGTGTTTCTATGGTAATTATGAGGCCTGTGGGTCACATCTTATGACCATGAAAAAATTATAAACTCCATTTTACATGGATTATTTACAGTAATAAAATTAATAGATCAACAGGGATTCCACATTTTAGATCATTACATGGTTTTGGACACTGGCTCTGTGGGTCTTTATGGGTTAAATAAAGCAACAGGAGTTCTTAGAAGGAGCGTCAGCAAAGTCTGTTGAGACCTGATCCCAAGTCAGCAGTCGCTGAACTTCCTGTAACAAATGAGTTTTACTTTAATGTTTTACTGACCGTTGTGAAAGATCAGCTCCCCTTTCACAGTTAAAGTGGAAACATTGGCTTTTACCTAGGTGTTTCAGTAGACTAGTTGGGACATTTCACTTAGTTTTATTTTATTTTTAAGACGTTTAATAATATTAAAAGGGGTGTGCTTTGATTTTTTTAAAATCTAAAACATTACTTCTGTAACATTATACACAATTTACTGAAACATTTTGCTTCTTTTCTGACTTATTTTAAATTGTAGGTGAAGTATCTCCCTCAGAATAATCCAAGGTTTAAAATCCAACTTTCCAAACATTTCAACTCCCAAACATCATTACCACTCCAGACAAAAACAGACCTCTGTAATCAACACCAGCCTCCATTTTTGCTGCAATGAATTACAGACCACTTTTTGCAATTGACTCAGTGGATGTTTGTTAATCAGCCACAGTAGCATCAACTGGCATTTAAATCACTTTTAATCTGAATAGCTGTAATGTAATAACATAATCGCTCCTACAAAAAACAGTTTTCATCTCTGCACTTACATACAATTAAGTATGGGTCCTCTGCTCTTCTGCTTATGGTCTGTATATAATTAGTGGATGGAGAAACTATGACGTCAGCCACTGGTTTATGAACAGCTGGTTTACGTAATTCATTATTTGGCCATCATTTCTTTAGAGTTGGAAGTGACCAGGGTGTGACTTGTTGGTGGTAGGGGTGGTGGGAATTACCCCCCCCCCCCCCCCCCCCCCGTTTTGACATCCCCACTTCTGCTCAATGACTGGGGGGGGGGGGCAACATTCAACGAACAAAATAGAATTTCCCCTAAATCTTACATTACTGGCACTAATGTTCATCTGAATCCAAATTTTTTTTATTATAGTCATTTGGGTTCTTAAGTCTCGGGTTTGGGTTTGTAGGTGATCGGTGGTTCTATTTTCTGTTTTAATTTCATTAAGTATAGTTTCAGGGTTGTTGTTTTTTTTCATTTTAGATTAGAGAAGCGGGTGGAGTACACAGAGGGTGATCCTGGCGTCTTCTTTTCCTTTACCTCTGTGCCTCCCCTTAGATGGGATGAGACTCCTCAGGATGTGGTGCAAAAGCATGCGGCGTGGGTCATTATTTGACAGCATCTTGTGAGAGCTGGCGGGAATGGAGAGGTGTGGTCGCGGGAGCGGAGCATAAGCATGTTGTCTGGAGTCCCACAAAGAATACATCTGCATTAATTGATTAAAATATGTATTTGAAAAGTGCCAAATGTTGTGTGAGCTGTAATGGACTTATATAGAACTTTTCCATCTTCATGGTGCTCAAAGCGCTTTACATTAACTTCACATTCACCAGTAGGTTTCTAAGGTCAGTCCTACTGGGGGCCTAAGTCAGGGTTCAGTGTCTTGCCCAAGGACACTTCGACATGTGGACAGCCAGAGCCAGGACACAAACCGCCAACCTATTGGTCATTGGGCGACTGACTCTACCAACTGAGCCACAGCTGCCCTTAGTGTCAAATCCAGAAGGCGGTTTTTGGATGTGCCAAAGTGGGCAAGCCATCCACCGCCACCGTTGAAGTACTGGTGGGAGCAGGATGAAATATTCTATATTATATCTGCAGGTGAGGGCGGGAGCGGGACAGAAACATGCGGGATTTTATGTGCTCATGAAATTAAACCGATCATGTACAAACCCAAAACTAAAACAACACATTTTTAAGAAACATAATGACTCCTATCATGTTTAAACAAAACAAAACCAAAAAGGACCCAGTCAGTCGGTGTCGCAGCGTGCGTCTGGACGAGTGAGGAGAGATGCTATTGGTGTAGATCTGAATGGGCTGTGTTAAACCCATCTCCTCCCTCATTCCCACTTACACCAGTGAGAGGAACGGAGATGGAAAGGAGGTGGACTTGCACCAGTGTGCGCGGTGGGAGAAACTTGCAAAAGTCGTCTGGACACACCATGTTGGTGCAGCGCAGCTAGTCTGCGAAACTAGAGCCCGAGCTGTTC
This sequence comes from Siphamia tubifer, assembly GCA_020466265.1. Taxonomy (NCBI): domain Eukaryota; kingdom Metazoa; phylum Chordata; class Actinopteri; order Kurtiformes; family Apogonidae; genus Siphamia; species Siphamia tubifer. Next base: position 27,942,268 of record CM035791.1, on the reverse strand, counting down.
TTTACAGAGAATGAAAATGCTGTGTTGGTTCACAGGACATTTAGATACTTTAGCTTTAACTTCATTTTGGAGCTGAAGCCGTTGTCCTTTGCTTCTGTTCAGAGGGGAAACTCTGGCTGTTTAATTACTCAGCTGTCATTACTGTTGACCTGACAAGAGTGTTGGACATTATGTAACTCTGGACAAGTCATCTTCATACATTGCGTGTCTTCTGTATGCAAATGACATGTTGTATGTGTTCTAGAACATGTTAGCACAGGCGTACAGGGAGTGTGAGCTGAGCCGCTCTAATGTTTTTTGGCAGTTACTCGACACACTCTGCGTGGCTGCATGGATATGATGCAGACTGTGACTCACAGCGAACATGACACCTGCCCCGTCCAGGTCATCACCTGTCAATGAACCCCACCCTTCTTGGGCAATAAGTCCGTCTGTGACGTAAATGTTACAAATTAAACCTGCCTGTCAACTCGAAAAAGGAACAGTGAGACCTTTGAGACTAACAAGGTTTTTAGACAATTTAATGACTGTGGCACTGATGTCTACATTTCCACTGATTCATTTATCGATTCCTCCGGTCACGTGTTGAACTAAATAGGCCAAATACCAAAAAAATACCAAATATTTCCTGCACATGTGTAAAAATCTATTGGTAGCATGTGGCTCCATTTAATGCAGACACATAAAACAACAAGCAGGAAGCATTAAAACCATGTGAGGCTGGCTTTGCTGTGCGTGAGGGACCCAGTTCTGAATTCAGCCTGTGTACCCATGTCCCAAGAAAGGGGCACAAACAGCACACATACACACTCCAACATTTTTACCTGTTCAAGCCATTAGACACGCATGTTCTCCATATTGGAATAATAAATACAGACCGAGGGGCTCTGCAGAGCTGTACCAGGTTAATGCGTCTCTTTCAGCCCTCTGCGACTTATTAGAATAAACACAAGCGGTTTGGGAAGGTTGACGAGTGGCAAACAGACGTATGAGTTCAAACAGTATTCACATATAGTTCTTGTGGCTTGTTGGAGCTTAAAGCAGCACCAGTTTACACGACTTCATTATATAGTAATGAGCAATGAGTGTGAGAAAGTTTAGACAAAAACTGAGAGGTATATTTTAAAGTTAATGTAGTGTGCTGTTCTATGATTGCATTGGCTGTTTTAAATGTGCTGATACAATACATGAGTGATTATAGTTTGGACATTTTCATTTAGTCTTTCAGTTTTAGTTTCTTTTAGTTTTATTCTGACGATTTGACTGCTTTTCTTTTTATTCAATTGTAATTTTTTCCCCCAGTCTTCTGTTTTATTCATATATGTCATGACGGATAATCACTGATGATTAAAACTGACTTTGTATTTAGTTAGAGTTTTCTTTGTATTGTTCATTAGAGGTTTTATTCCTACTGGAGCTTTGTAATCTCATATTCAATTTTACTTTAGCCTATGCACAAAAATAAATAAATCTAAAATGATGTCTAACTCTTACCAAGTATTTTTCTAATTTTTAGTCAAAATGTCTTATTACACTTAAAATAAGACATAATCACATAAAGACTAACTTTTTGGTGAGATATAAAGAACTTCTTTTTTGATCTTGAAATTTACATTTCAAGAATTCTTACCCAGATAACTTTCACTTCTTCCAAAGAGTGATTTAAAAGTGATTCATCATCATCATCATCATCATCATCATCATCATCATCATCATCATCATCGTTATTAATTAATTCATTTATATATTTATTTATTTATTCATTCATTCATTTTTGCTTGAATTAAGGGAAAAAAAATCTTAAATTGAGCAACAAAAAAATATCTGCCAGTTGAACAAGTGGAAGTTTTCTTGGTAAGATTTCTTTCATGTCACAGGTATAAAAGCAGATGATTCACTGCAAAAACTCTCAATTGTGTATGTATTTTTCCTCATTTATAATCCAAATATCTCATTAAACTTGAAATAAGACATAATAACCTAAAGAGCAACTTTTCAGTCAGATCTAAAGAATTGATTTATAGACAATAAATCAGATTTTAAGAAATCTTACCAAGATAATTTTCACTTATTCCACTCACCGATTTATTCAGCTTGATTTTTTTTGCTTAATTTAAGAGTTTTTTTCCCCTTAATGCAACATTTTTCAGCTGATTTCGATTTATTTCATAATTTAAGATTGTTTTTTTTTTTTTTTTACTCAATTCAACTAGAAAAGCCCTTGGAGAGTGCAGACTCCGCCAAGGCAACACCCTCCTGCAAAAGACACATATGTGTTCCCCCACCCCCACTGATCACCACCAAAATGTTATAATTTGTTCTTTGTGCTAGTATCAACATTTCTTGAAAATTTCACCCAAATCTGTCCATAACGTCTTGAGTTATCTTGCACAAAGTCAGACAGACAGATGAACACTGGCAAAAATCTAACGTCTAAGAACAATCTTCAATCAAGCAAAAAAAATAATAATTAAATCATCAATTAAGCAAAAAAATTATCTTGACAACAGAACCTTAAAATCTCACCAAAACAATTTTCACTTGTTCTATTGGCAGATTTATTTTTATTTTTGAATTTAGTTATTTGTTTTGCTTAATTCAAGCAAAAAAACCCTAGTATTAATATCATTTACTTGTTATTAAAGGGTCATTTCTTACAGTGTTGACAGCTGTAATGACCAGCCAGATCATTAAAGTAGTAACATGGCAGATCCATCCTGTGCTTCACTTCTCTGTAAAGACATGAATCAGAAGGAAAGTCGATGGAATTATAGAGGACGAATCTTCTCGGATGTTTCCACTAAAGTTTCTTCTTACTACAGCTTTAGTAAAATGATTTCTTCAGTGCTTGTTTACATGTTTTGTCGGCTCTGACCACCCTGGTGATAATATGAGAATGATGAGACAAATGCTTACATGAACTCCTGTTTGACCCAGCTTTGGCCGTGGACATCATTTATTTGTGATACCCAATAGTACAGGGGGGCTCTTAGCGAGTCTCTTTCCATGGTAAACAGTCATAAAAAACCCAGGATTCAGTTGCACAAACACAAATAGCTGACTATTCTTAGTACCAATGATAGCTGCCAGGAACACCAGCAGGCCTTGAAATGCTCTGTCGCCACTCACAGAGTTATTACACAGCTTCGGGTCAACACCGAGACGCGGTGAGCAGCTCGAGGTGTTAAGGCATTCCCATATAAATTCCCCCTTCCTTTAAACTTTGTCTCTATTCAGCCATCTTTTTTTTTTTTTCCTCCTGAAGGTTTGCTCTCCTCTTTTCTCTCCACCCTGTAATTTCCCCCAAACAAACTCATGCTCCATCCATCTGTGCCACATACCCACCAAAGAAACATATTCCTGCTTCAAAGATGTTTCCCAGCACAGCATTTGTATATTACATTAATGGTGCTTGAGCCTGTTTATACATACAGTGATACGCCCTCATATAACCTTGTCATGCGAACCGTGCTGGAGATTGGATTATGAAGGTGTCAAATCTCTCTGTGATGGTCAAAAGCTATTTTCTAAGACATTAACTTGCCATTACCCCCCACAAACCACAATGGAGGGGTGTGTAATTTAGCAGTGCACTGATTGATTGGTGTGTTTATTTTTTCATTTGGCCTGACAGGAATTTCAGACTTCAACTTTCAAATACCTTGCAGATGGCCAGGCTGCCCTTTGAAGCCCCACTGTAATTAACCTTTGGAGGAGAATAACAAACCGGTACACAGGGGCACTGTGGCCTGGCTCAGTCGCTTTGATGTGGTTCCTGTGTTTGCTCTGCAGCGCTCTAGAAGGGAGGTGAACCCTGCTGACATGTTCGGGGTAGCTGAGGGGCACATCACACCCTGGGGGTCTGCCTACACCACCGGCCTTGAAAGAACTGTTTTCAACCTTTACAAAACATTCCCATACATTGAGGAGCGCAACGTACCTCCTGAGCTGAGCTTAGATGAGAGGTATCCTGATCATGTGATGTAGGCTTAGATCTCAAAAAGAACAAGAAAAAAAAGTGGAAAGAAAAGTAGGGATTAAACATCTGGGACCCAGTGGAAACAAAGTGTGATGACACTTTACATTTTTGCAAACCAGACATATACTGTATATACGTATATATTTTTTTCTATTTTCTGTCTTTTCTGCAGTTTTGTAGTTTTACTGCTGTCAACTGTGCAATTGCCCCATGAAGTGTTATGTTATGTTATGTTATGTTATGTTATGTTATGTTATGTTATGTTATGTTATGTTATGTTATGTTATGTTATGTTATGTTATGTTATGTTATGTTATGTTATGTTATGTTATGTTATGTTATGTTATGTTATGCTATGTTATGCTATGCTATGCTATACTATGCTATTTTATGCTATGCTATGCTATGCTATGTTATGTTATGTTATGTTATGTTATGTTATGTTATGTTATGTTATGTTATGTTATGTTATCATATCTTGTCTTATCTCATCAACATTTCTTCATGTTATATTGTTTAATAACATAAAGCTGTTCCTATTAACATAGTAAGATAGTATTTTTTACTCCAATATTACACTTTTACGTAGTGAAGTTTGCATCGACAGTAGTTGGTCAGTGTTTCTTTATGAATTAAACCAATGTGTGGTTGAATATAGGAAATATCAGTAACAACTCTGGTGACTCTGGTAACGATATGTATCCACCATGCACCAAATCCACCTTCTGCTTATTGAGATAATATTCAAAGACTGTCTTTTAAATGTGCAGTCATATCCTGGTTATGAGCCCTGTCCTTGGTTTAATCATGTCTGGGATATGGTCTTTAAGAAGTCTGGATTCTCATATCCATGTATGCCTCATATTTCCATCCAGAGAGCCAATGGGATGTTTAGCATCATCCATATTTATGGGATGGTTCTGCTGCCTGTCACTACCAGATCTACTGCCCATTTGTTCATATGTGACAGTAACTCTACTTCAGGCATGTCCAAACTATTCCACAAAGGGCCGGTGTGGCTGCAGGTTTTTCTTCCAACCAAGCAGCAGCACAACAGACTGGACTCAATTAATCAACTGTTCTCAGTCTTCAGAGAGTCGATTGCTCAAACCATGTACTCGTAGTTGGTTGGAACAAAAACCTGCAGCCACACCAGCCCTCTGTAGAATGGTTTGGTCATGCCTGGTCTCCTCGGACAAACAGTCATATATGTCTGTACGACGTATATACTGTATGTCTAAACATCCTGCATTCAAGTACAGAAACCCATCCCCTAAACATGCACTGAGGTGAAAAAAATGTATAAAGGAGGGGTCCCTCTTTGAGGATGGACAAACAGAAGGGGTTACATGAACATAAATGTGTATATTTAAACTACACAGAAAATGTACATGTGCTGTATGTGTTTGTGGTTATGTAGAAATGTAAGAAATCATTTTGTCGTGATTATATTGACACCGATGTAAATCAACTTGTTTGCAGTACAGTATGATAAGTCTGTAAACATTATGGCAATAGGATTATGTGACCCTTATTTATTATCAGCAATAATAGCAGAGCATAAAGAACATTTCACTTTGTCTTTGTATTAGAATAAATCAAATTCCAGAGGACGGCCATGTTCTACTCTGTCAAACAAACAGTACTAGAACTAGTTCAGCTCATTGCTGCAGAGCTGTGGTGGCTTCTAATTGGCTGGGGGTTTAGTGGATGCTCCATCATCAACAGAGCGTGTCAAACACATCTCTGTTTCTCCACTCATTAGTCCTGCAGTGCAGTTTTCCACTCGGCAGTCTGAATGGAGCAGCTTTGCATGCACCTACGTATATAGAGATCTATATCTGTTCTGTACTGGACTGATGGATTTCTTCTGCTGCCGGGACCAGTCAGTCATGTCTGCTCCCCAGAAAATAAGTTACAGAGTCCTACACCGATCAGTGATATCTGGCTCTGAACTCTTTCCCCAGGGCAGTTTGGAGTCTTGCACAACTCAATATTAAGTTGAGTAATATGTGAAGTCTGTTAAGCTGTTCCCTCGTGCTCCTCAATTATTAAGTGTTTACATTTCTTTTTAAATTGCTTCCTACTGTGTGACTTTTTTTTTTTTTATAATATGTAGTTCTGGGACTTAAAATACAATCTGATCTTTCCTTTTCTTTAGTAATCATACCTTACAAATAGAAGATGATTGTTCACTCAGTTGTACAGATCCTATCTGCCAGCAGCCTGAATTCTCACCCACAATCATACAGTAGGGCTTTTTCCTTCAACAATGTTTCCGTGTGCATTTTAACAGGCCTAAGGAACAATGTTGGCCTTGTGAAGGCTTTCCATGCGTTTTCTGTTAAGGACGTGGCATTTCAGAGAAACAGATTCCTTTGAAAGCTTGACAATGGTACTGGATTTTGTGTGTCAAAATGTGCTCTGGATCGTGTTTAGAGTTGGTGCTGTGAAAAACTGTAAAGTGGGTATGTCGTGGACAGACATGTTTACACACTTTTAAGTATGTTTTCAGCTCCTTCCTTCCTGTAAAGGTTTTGTGAGTGTATGTCTATGTGTGTGTGTGTGTGTGTGTGTGTGCAGTGGGAAGGTTTCCACAGCTCTGAAGTGTTGGGTGGGAGGCGGTTGAATGCGGTGCAGCGTCTGTGAGCTGTGGACAGATCGGTGCTCTGTCCTATCTGTTCTGTATAGCTGACATTCTGGCTCAATGGGCCATTTCAACACCTCGACACTCTATCCACATGGGACTGCAGACAGAGCTGGACAACTCGCTCTCTCCCTCTCAGTGATCCCATCCCTCTCTCTCTCTCTCTCTCTCTCTCTCTCTCTCTCTCTACCTCTTTTCTCTGTCTAGACAGATGTGCTTTTTGTTTCCATTTATACACATTTCAGATTTTGAAGCTGGTCTGTCCTTGCCCTAACTGTGAAAAATCCCGTTCAGGGAATTTTTCTTGGCGTAACAAGAATGAGGCGTACACTCAACATTAACATTAACCATTTAATTATGTGTAAAGCACTGAGACACATAAAACGCCAATGGGTTTTTTAATAGATTTTTGGTTTCATGCCCAGCCAATATATCAAGGCAAAGAAAATATGACTGTGTTATATAAATTCAACATTCAAAACAGTCAAAGTCAGAAAAATATGTTATTAAAATCACACCGAAAGCAATTTCTGGGAGCTCTGCAATAACAATTCATCAGCTAATTTCAGTATTGACTTCAATATTCAGGTGATGACATCAGGCGTCCTGCATAGTAAAGCATCTGTTTATATGACAGTTCTTCTACATCCATATAATTTCAGCAGGATGTTCTCAGTCAGAGTTTGTCAGTTGTTCTTCACTCAAGGCAAAGTGAAACAAAAGCAGACTGTGCCTTTGTGGTCATAACAGCAAAACTTGGAACTGTCTCCCACTGGAATAAAGATCTATGGATGCTGCAAAGGCCACCCAGACCTGCTTTTATTTAATTTGCTTAATTTACATTGTTTTTCTCATGGTTTTCTCAAGATGATTGAGTTTCATTTTAATTATTTGTATTGAATAAGACAATATACATATTTTAAGTTAGTGCAGATGGCAGAAATGGCTTGTGCAAATACCTCCCCTTAAGAAAAGAAACAAAAATATCAAATAATTATACACAAATCACAAAACCTAATCTAATAATTGGTATTAGTGTAACATTGTAAAGAAAAGAAAACTACGCAGCTTAGATAAATAACATTGTTTGCTTAAAAGTTTGAAATACAAGGAAAATACGAGACTCTACAAACGTTTACTAATTAGAATCCTTTTTAAGCTGTTTTTCTATTATTTTTTTTTCCTACCCCGTAAGTGTAATGCAAATATTGATGTCTGCTCCATGTCTTTTTGTTGCATAATTGTTTAGCTTTAAATGAATCAATAAATAAAAGTTATAAAAGCCTAACTGTAGTCAAATTAAATATCGCTCTCAGGTCATATATAATCACTGTAAGAGACATAAATATTCCACAGTTAAGGTGGTGATGTTTATTATGTTCCCTTTAATAGAGTGATTCACGTCATGTTGGCATCTGATAATTTAATGAAGAACTTTTCTGACACATTGGATCACATTTCCTGTCATGTCAGATTGTGCCTAAAGCTTGTTTGTGATTTATTTGGGTTTTCTGTAATACACATGTAATGATTAATGAAAACATTTTTTACATCTGCCGCAAGTCGTGTCAACATGTGATGTACAACATGTATATATAAATATGTAATGATATACATTAGATATTTATATTATGATGTAATTATGAATCTGTAGCAAAATAATTTGGTTATACGAGCTATCCAATCTGCAGATAAATTTATACATTAAATTTCTCAACCGGGCATAGAACATGTTAACCCTAACGCTACAGAACAACTCACTTGCACTGCTCCACCTGGGCTTCCTAAGCAGAATGTGTAACCCATCATTATAAGCCACTTGGAGTGACTGTAGGCTAGAATTGATCCAAAGGTCTTGATTTAAAAAAAAAAATTTAGGAGAAGGGGTGGGATTAAATACATTTTGCTTCTTCCCACTCCTTTTCGAATATGCAAACAAAGCCATGTTTTATGTGTTTTTCTTTTTCATGTATATATTTTTATATTAGTTGAGTGCAATCGTTTAAATTATTGCATATTCCAAATAAATTAACTACAAATATAGTAAGATTTTTTAGAACGAGTCAAAAAATGTTTTCATGTTTTATATGATATACTGTGTTAAAACATTTTTTTTTTCATGGTCAGACATAAACCACATTGCCTTGTTTCATTTCCATCCATATATGACAGTCTCATAACAACAAAGCACATATCAACAATTTCTCCATATGTGAAACCTGGAGAATAGACATGAATAAAAGCTGATGGAGGCCAGGGCTGAGGGAGTGCCCTTTTGCTTGCACTCGGCTCTTTTTATAACTCTCTGTGGGTTCACGGAGGCTGGCTCCTGCGTGGCTGCCCACGGCGTTCGGTTACCAAGAAGAATTTTATGTGTGCGAGCTTACATCAGGGGCCACTGGCTGTGAGTGTATGCCGTGTTGTGACAGTGTGTGTAACCTTTACTGGCAGCTGGGTCACAGAGGCCACAGTTTTGGGCCGCATAAATAAAAGCAGTTATGTATGCTACTGAAATGGGGATTAAATTACTGTCGGCTCTGTAAACGTATTTTCCTTGATTATCAGATGCTTGTGTGCGATTTGAGTGTCAAGTGAGTAAGGATGTTGGGTTAACGGTATATGACGTACGGTTAAATAAGGCTAAGCTTGTGTGGGGCCTCAAGGTACTGAAGGGATGACTGACGTAAGAAAGACAGACACCAAAGCAATGTAATAATTCCATTATTTTTAATGTTGTTTGTCTTGGTTACAATTAAACATAACTGACGTGTTGGTTTTAGTTTAGTTTAGTTTAGTTTAGTTCAGTTCAAATATGCAACAAACAAAATAACCCTACTAAGTCCTTGTAAATGAAGAAAACAAACCAAACATACATATAGATGAAAATGAAGTATGACTTCATTTGCATACTTGAAAAGAAGTGATAAAACTTGGAAACACAATTTTTGTTGAGTTAGGCCTGACAGCTGTTTTGAACTAATTTTTAGGTGCGGAATTTGTTTTTCTTTATTATGTCAGGTTTAAATCCCTGTTTTCTTAACAGGTATGTGCTTGTCTAATTGTTTTAACCTCCTGGGACCCAGTAGGAAAACATTGTTTGCCATTTTACATGAAATAATTGCCTTAATTGGAAATAGCATGATGCAACAGTTTTTTCAGATACATTTAAAAAATTTTTTTTAACATAATGTCCTTTTCAGTGGACATTTTTTATTTATTATTTTTAAATAAAAGTGTGAAATTCTTGTCCACTACAGAGGACAAAAATGTATTGCTGGGAATTTTGACATATAATGAAATATGAAAGAAACAGGCACAACTGCAATGCTTATTTAACACTATTTTGTTTTTTTTACAAAGGATGATTACTATAATTCTACTCTAATTCTACTGATCTATTAGGAGCTGCACACACTGCGCTCTAGTTTCGTAAAAATATTACTACTAACTCAGATGTATTCAGTTGCTGTAACATGTTCTTCTTTTTAAGTAGCTACTTACTTTTTTTTTAATTATGGGGAACTCTTGTGGATATAAGTTAACATAACTTAACAACATATGAGGTATAACTTGGTGGAATTAAGTCATTAAATGCTGAGAATTATATTATAGCTACTATTATTTTTCTTGTTTCAAATAAGGATGATTAAAAAAAAAAATACAAATAAATCTAATGAAATTAAACCTAAAAATAGGACCGGAATATTATTAAAATTCTACTTACTTTTCTTATGACATTTCCAATTTTTCATATTTGTTCTGAATATTGAAATTTTTTGTAAAGTTATACTTTGTTGTAGTGTACATAAATGGGAAAAAAGTAAATTTACAAATATTTTTTTTTACATGTGAATATTCATAGATTATTGTGAGACTAAATTGGTCTGAATGTGGACCATGAACTAAAATGATTCATTACTTAGTGTTCAGAAATTCATCCAAAGGGCCAGATTGGACCATTTGGTGGGCAAGGATTTGGCCCCCGTGCCTTATGTTTGACACCTGTGGTCTAGACAGTTTAAAAAAAAAAAACACACACACAAAAAAACCTGAGATTGAGACAGACGCCATGTCCAGTATGGATGATGGAGTTGCTCATGTGACCCTGTGTGGCAAAATGACTCATGGCGTAAGACACGGTTATGACAGGTTGAATGCAGTGCGGGTGGTCTGACCAGGGCTCAGGTTATGTCCTGCTAACATCTACCTGCAAAGTCAGCTAACACCCACACACACACTACCAATTAATCCGATTTTCTGAAGCATCGACAAGCCGGGAAAAGCAATGACCAACCTGTCTTCATTTCCCCATCATCTCTCTATTTACCCTTTTTTGCCTCTCCTTTTCCAGACTCCCTCACTCCTTCATTGCGACCATTCCTTTTCCCTCACTCACTGCTTCTCTAATTTGCCCCTGTGTGTATAACAGGAATCCAAAGCATAGCTCCCCTGAAACTGAATCCTCAGAATGGGACTGAGAGTGCTTGGTGGAGGTCAGACAGGTTTATGGAAAGTCACAGTGGAGCCCACCTAACAACTGGCCTCAACACTGATCAAACATAGAGATTTGCTTTGATCATGTGCCTTAAGGTGCTGCAGTGTCCAATGCCCTCCAGCAACTCCTGAAGTTACATAAGCATCACAAGAGGGGGGTCTGACACTTCAACCTGTACAACAGCTACACCTTGGATCCTGACCTCTTGTTCCACCTCAGTCTTGTGACTTTGGGGCACGCTTTAGGGAGGGTGGGAGGCGTTAGAGCCATGCCTGAAAGGTGACTCCCGGTGCCAGTGTTGGGTTTCAAACTCGACCTACAAATTGAGTAGCAGGGGCCATGTACTGTGGATATAGCAGGACAGCAAAAAAAAAAAAAACTGAAAAGAGACGAAAGAGAGAGAGAGAGAGAAAATCCAGCTTCATAAACACCCCTGCCGCCGCTGTGCATGCTGGGCATAAATGTGTTTCACCAGACAGCTTCAGTCGTGACCACTACTGACAGCCCACAAACCCAAACATGAAGGGAAAGCTACATTTTTGGAACCATGAAAGTTTCTGGCACTAAAACTTGAGATTTTATTTATTTTAAAATGATACATAACTTGTTATTAACTATTGGAGCAGAGGAAACATGCTAACCGCACAGGCATGGGTTCAGCTTCTGAAGGGATAAAGTTTTAATGAAGAGGTCTTTATACAACGATACTGTCAGATACACACTTCTGTGAAACGGATGATACACAAACAGTGCAAAACATACTCAGCAGGTTCTTTGTTATCATCTTAGATTTTGTTTACTTTGCTGCAAAACTGCTAAATCGACTTTGTATCATAAGTCTCAACAGGTTGATTTCCAACACTTGAGGTGAATCCACTCCCAGCCGCCACTAAGGAATGAGTGGAATGAACCTCTCACCCACCTTCTCCATTGTCAACTGGGAAAACTGGCAGAGGCGTATTGTTAATAAAGAAAAGGAACCTGTAATTTGGTCCTGTTGGAGTACTGGTTAAAGAGCTGTGTTATTTCTGTGGTTATCGTCTATGTTTTCCAATAGGCCAAGTCTATGAGGAGATAAAACTGTAAATATAATAAACACTCATAACACTGGTTTATAAGTAAAATGCTTCTGTAATAAACCTAATGAAATTTACAGATAAAGAAAACTCAAGTCTTAAATTATTTTTTATTTTGGTCATAATTTTCCTCAACAACCTATTTTTCCCTGACGAAAACTAGACGATGATGAAAAATAGAGCAAAGTTTTGGACAAAAATTATGACAAAAGTTATTTACATTTTCGTTGGTGAACAAAAATGTGACTAAAATACTTGCAACAGATGAAAACCAATTGGAAGTATTTTTGTGAGTATGTGACTAAAATACTCACGAGAGATGAAACCCAATCAGAAATACTTGTGTTATTGACAGGGAAAGAAAACCAATCATATTAAACCAAACATTTAAAACCGGTGCAATCATCAACCAGAATTTGTTTTCTCTCTGGCTCTGGCATCCAAAAAATTCCACACTATTAACAAAATTGACGGTCATGATTTATGCCAGTGTGACCATATTTTGATTACCAAAGTGAAATATTATTATTATTGGACTATTAGACCTAGGAATTGTAGTTGTGGTTTTCCACAGATTTTTCAGGTATTGTTTTCTGCCCCCCCAGATGAGCTAACTGCCCACCCACACATGCCATTCTAGTCACCGCTCTGTTAAAATGACTAAATCCCTGCAAAAGAAAGCCTCCTAAAAGACATCTACATATGTCAAAGCCTACAACTTTAGTTGCAGCTTGCATATTGCTGCTCTGTCATGTAGTGTGTGTGTGTGTGTGTGTGTGTGTGTGTGTGTGTGTGTGTGTGTGGGGGGGGGGGGGGGTGAAAACAGTAAAATACAGCAGAATGGAGGATAATGCTGACTGAAATCATCACCCAATGGCAGGATTATTCCAGGAGAAATATCCTACGACCCGTATTACTTAACAGCAACAAAACTACATCCACTGTTTTTATAAATCTGGTGTTATCTCTCTTTTTTATTCGACTGAGAGCAACTCCTTACTAACATTTCACATCCAACTTTTGACAGTTATGAATTCACCATCTGGATATTGCATTTTGTAATTTGCAGTGTGAGCTCTCTTATTCAGCCCAAATAGAAAGTATCATTATGGATGAACGCAAACTGAGACACAACACATAAAGAGATGATAAACAGACCTTGTCCTACATAGCTACAATGGCCTGCGTGACATATGTGTAGTAAGTCATATATGTAGTGTATGTGCAGATGTATGCATACCATTTAAACCATCCTCCATAATGCACTCTTTCATATGCAGCCCAGAATGTATACAATGTTTGGATTGTGTTTTGCACAGGACAGACGTTGAACATCAATGTCCCCCTCAGTCACAGAACATTCTGCTCTAAAGTAGACAACAGTTGATATTAGTCACAGGCACCACTTATAAACAGCAAATAGAAAGAGACAGAGACAGGGTAGTATGATATAGCTCTGTCATGCTGTTGCTGACCGATTATATGACAACGGCGTGTCTCTGTCTCTAACCCCAGGGCATTTTCTGCCCCCTCCCTGTGCTTTGCCCCCTCCCCTCTCAACCTTCTATATGTTTGTCACTGGGCCTCATACTGTTTTCTCGGTTGTTGCCAACCTAAGTGGGCTATACTTAACTCCCAGCATAGCCTGAGTTTTGGGCATTTATTACCACACCCTTCCTTGTCAGTGCTGCCGCCTTTTTCTCAGACACACGTTTCTGTCTGCAGGCAAACCAAACAAGCAGGCAGCAGGGAGGCATGAGAAGTACAGAATATAAAAATGCCTGTCAAATATAAAACAAACGCAAACTGCTGAGAGGAAAAGCGTCTAAAAATATCCTGGATCTGCACCAAGTATAGGACCACTGGCACCATCCAAAAATACATTATTGTTATGAAAGCTACTATGCTGTGTTGCTGGGTGTGTGGTGTTGGATGGAATATGTGTTTAATTCTTATGTATGAAAAGTAGTCGACGAAATACAAGACAAGCTACCTGTTTGCCCAGAGAAAAAACAAAAATCCAGGGCTTGTCTGAAAGATGAAAAACATTAACTTTATAGATCCCTGTCTTTCCTCCAGTGGGTGTTAACGGTGTGAGAAAGACAAAGGCATTAGAGTGGGAGTAAGAGTGTGTTTACATATCCCAGAGTTCTTATCACCAAATTGGCAGAGAGGGAAACTTAATCTCACCTTGACCTTCAGCATATGTGGTGCGGCCTTGTAAAAAAAAAAAAAAAGCCTCCACCCAACACACACAGTAAACAAAATCCTCCCTCAAAGTCATGTTAACACCCCCCCCCCCCCCCCCACAACAGATGGATTAAGACAGAAAACACAATCACTAAAAAGGCTGCAGTAACCCTTCACTGGGTGAGTGACTATTTTTGATCATTTCTGCAACATAGTGACTTTAGTGTCTGAAGATCCTAAGTGTATGATATGTATGCTTGAAAGAAGTATCTTGAATATGTATGGTTGAAGGAAGTACCTTTGATATGCATGCTTTAATGAGCTGTGTGAAGTTTGGGTCAACAATGTTGGGGGTTCTGTGAGGCTGTCAAAGAACAAAGGCCTTTGTGTGGATATCAACTGTATGGTAAAGAATTCACTGTATGACAATCAACCAAACCTGTATAAAGGGAATTTTACATGTGATTGGGGGACTTCATATTGGCAGAGAAGTTTGCCAGGCAGACCATGGTAGGTGTATGAAAATAGTAGAAAAGTAGTACACTTGTAAACCAGTCTTATTAATTCAGGGTAGTAGATGGATGAAGGTTCAAATCTTGTGTTTATCCCAGTACTTTAAAGTCCACCACCAAAACACTCAACTTACAATCTTCAAAATTAGACTGGTCTACTTGGTTTATTGGCTCAGTCTGGTAGAATGTTAGGTTGGTATGAAATAGAAATAGTTTCAAGACCCATATGTGTCATATTTTAAAATCCACCACTCAAATAGTATATTTATAACCCTCAAAAATAATAGGATTATTCCTCAGGCTGGTAGAATGCTGAACAGATGTCTAGATAAATGCAATTCAAGTCATAGTATTTTAAAGTCTCCCACTCAAATAGTAGATTTTAAATCATCAAAAATAACTTAGTAGTTAACCAGCCTCTGTGGTTCAGGCTGGTAGAAGGCTCGGTAGATACCTGCTAGGTGTGGGCTTAAGTCTAGTGTGTCACAGTGTTTTAAAGTCTGCCACCCAAATAGTACTTGTAAAATCTTCAAAATAACAGAGCCTGTCCAATAGTTTCTTTGGCTCAGGCTGGTAGAAAGCTTGACAGGTGATTGATAAAAGCAAGTTTAAGTCTCACTTGTGTCAAAGTATTTTAAAGTCCACCACCCAAATAGTAGATATAAAACCTTCAAAATAAAGGAGTTACTCACCAGCCTCTGTGGCTCAGGCTGGTAGAATCCAGCGGAAGGTGGGTTCTACTCTTGTGTGTGTCACAGAATTTTAAAGTCTCCCATCCAAATAGTCAAAATATTACATTTGTACACCAACCTCATTAGCTCAGGCTGGTACAATACTTGGTAGATACCATAGAGATGTGGGTTCCTGTCAGTGTTTCAAAGTTCACCACCCAAATAGTAGACTTAAAACCTTCAAAAATAACAAGGTCATTAACTGACCTCTGTGGCTCAGGCTGGTAGAATGCTTGGTAGATACGAGATAGATATGGACTAAAGTCCACCATCCAAATACTACACTTATAAGCCCACAGAAAACCTGCTCTGCTGCAGAGGGGCTCTGTTGGCTCAGTTTTGGATAGTTCACGTGCGTAAGTTGTGAAGTTGTAAGTGATGCCAACACTGGTTTGATTCCCATCACCAGCAGGTGTCCTGGAGCTAAAAAGGTTCCCCGATGCTAGGCGTCAGAAGGGAAATGTAGCTCGAAGAGGTGAAAGTAGAGCATTATGGGAATGAAAAAAAGAACTGACTGAAGTTTCACGTTATGATACAAACTTGACTTTTTATAATAACATTCTTTCATGAATGAAAATGACACATGATGATAATGAAAGAATGTTATGAATCATGAAAATCAAGATCTAAAGGGTAATTTTGGACCATTTTCAAATCTGGTTAAAAAGTGCTTTAAATAAGTGTTTATGTCCACTTAAATGTTTCCAGGAGTGTTTCAAGGTGTTGCAAGGTGTTTTGAGCATTTTTTCCACAACTCATAAGCACCCCCTGGTGTTGAAATGGTAAGGTACGGTAAAGTATGGATCCGCTCCAAAAGTGTCATTTTGGACCATCTTCAAATCTGGTTAAAACATGCTTTAAATCGCTGTTTATGTCCATTTAAATGTTTCCAGGAGTGTTTCAAGGTGTTTTGAACCTTTTTTTTCCATAACTCATTAGCGCCCCCAGTGTTCAAATGGTAAGGTATGGTATGTGCTCCAAAAGGATCATTTTGGATGATCTTCAAATCTGGTTAAAGAGGGTTTTAAATCATTATCTATGTCCACCTACATTGGGCATTACCGGACTCCGGTCCAGATCCAGACTCGGAGATGGCCAATCTCCTATGGCAAAATATTAATATAATTTTTCATGGAGTGGTTTTGAACTGGGCATGGAAAGAGAGAGTTATTATGGCAAACTAGTGCTGGTAGTAAAGGCCACCGCTTAGAAACATAAGTTTGTTGATGGTCACAGAACCACATGCAACAACTAAATAGCCTGCTGTTGGCCTGAAGGCCTTGTGTCCATCGACATACAAATGACAAAAAGTACGAGTCATCATTGAACTTGAGCAAGGTCTTCATGAGAGGCATTTGTGGTGTGAATTTGGTGATCACCCAACAAAGCTGTCAAAATGATTGAGAGTACAGTATTCCCAGACGGACGCACGGATGGAAAGATGGATGGACAAACAGCATTTCTATGTCTCCCACCAGGACGATGGTGGACGAAAATACAATGTAAATTCTCCTTGCGAAATCACATCCCCAGAATCCCCCTCCCCCAAACCACGTCTAGCAACCCAAAATGCACACAAACTGAACTACTCTGTGGGAAAGCACCTATGTGATGCTAACGTCCATCACAGTGATGTACTATTTAAATAAGCACTGAATCAACAATTAAACAAAGAAGTAGAAGACAGCGCTACTATAGACTAGATTAGAGAATGAGGAGTCCACAACGTTTGTGTTTTGTATCGAAGAAATGTTAATTGTGGTCAAATATAGTGTCTAATGTCAAAAATGGAGGAGTTTACAGAGAGAGGAGACAAAGAATCCAGCAGTAGGTGATATGACGACGTATGTTAATTTCATAGCATTTATTTATTACTTTCTCCGTATTTTATTTCCAACACACAGCTGATGCTACACAAGCGGTTTTAAAGACAGCTGTACTACGAGATGCAGATTTGCGGAAATTGGCATGGTCTCAGTACTCATATAGTACTAGAGAACTAAAAAAGATTCTAGGAACTATGTAGTTCCTATGCTGTGGGTAAGGGTGAAAAAAGGTTCCAGGACCTAAGAAGGTTATAGGAACTACAAAAGGCTCCCATATTGGAAAAGCGCCTATAGAGAAAAGGAATTCCACTCAGTTTGCACTAATATTAATCAGAGGTTTCCCTTTTGTTTGACTTGAAATAAAAGCCTTAAATGTATTTGACTGCATGGGAAGACTTTTATTTATGAGGAAAGAGATTAAATATGTTGTCTAATTTCTTCCACTAATTTCAACATTTTAAAAATGTGGACTTGTGGGACTTTGGCTCAGACCTTCTACAAAGTACTTGAACAAAATGTAATAATTGAACCTTTGGGAACTTTTAATTGAATACCCCTGATCTACATGTTTCCAAGAGTGTTTAAAGGGGTGTTGTACAGTAGCCGACGGGCAAACGCACCTCATTGACAAAACGCTGCCAACACAAGACAGATGCACAACCAAAAACAGAAACACATAAAACAAATGCAACAGAAGTGCACTGCAAGAGAAAAATGCTGCAATAACAGAAACGAAGCAGAAGCAAAAATGTACAAACCCCCAAAACAAATGTGAGAGGAAAATGCTGCAAATACCAAAACACGCAAACTCCCAAAACAACTGCAAGATAGAAATGTTGCAAATTCCCTTCACAACACAACTTCTGGAATACTAGCGCCTTTTACAATGTAGCCTCACATGTTGTAATTGTTTTAAGGAAATGTACCAAGGTAGTTTAATAGGCTACACCTGTGTGCGCCTGTGTTTATTGATTAACCTAGTTTAACCTGTTAACTTCTGAGACATTATTCCAGGTAAATTTGCTGTATTTTAGGGTCAAAACAGGTGGAATGACAGAGAAGTTTAGGATGTTGAACATGGACTGTGAACTGGTACACATTGTAGAAAACGCATTGGAATTTTGGCCTAACAGGTTTTGTTTTGGGTTTTTAAAAATGTTCAGTTCAAATGCTTTCTGGCACTTGCTTTGATTTCAAACAACAACTACACAGTCAAAAGTGTATAAAGATACAGTGGGGAAAAAAATGAAAATCACAACAAAACTGTAAACCATAGTAAAATCAAACAAATCCCAAACTGTTTATTTTTAGTCACACTCACTGCTTTGTTTTGACCCATTGTATGTTCACAATTATGAATATTGAGAATAACTCATACATATAGAGCACTCACCTCTGATGTGTCAGAAGTAAAAAGTAAAAATTGGAATTCATCTGATTAATTGATGAAAAAAATCGACAGAATACTCGATTACAAAACTAGTTGCATATAAGGCTGCAACTATCTATACCTAGATGAAAGGTATGGAAATTTAAAATTCCTTCTGTGATCAGTAGATCAAGTTTTTTGGTGATCGGTACCGGTGATCGGGCCAAAAAATGTTGATTGGTGCATCACTATAAAAAGGTGTAGGTTTGGAAAGGGTGCTTTTCTGGCAGAATATCGCATCCTGCTCAAGGTACGATGTCTTCTCACTGTCAGCTGGTGTCGGCGGTTGCAAGGGGAGACGGTCACTCGGGACGGTGAAGGCTTTTGAGGCTGCTTGCAGTTTTAATTTTAGTTTTGTTATTCATATTCTTGTACTTATCATTAATCTGGTATCTATTGACATAGGACTGAGTGAACGCCAGGGCATATTTTATTTCATTGCTTATGGTACACTCTGTACTTGAGCATATGACAATAAATAAACCACAGTGTTGAAACAGGCCAAACACAATGAGTTTGATTTGAGCAAAATGAAAGACATGCTCAAGGAAGGCAATTTAAAACAAATGATGCATCAATGGAAAACCAGGTCTGGATAATATGGTCAAAAGATCAGAAAACAATCAAAGGCTACATTCCAACTACAGGTGAACAGGGCCCAAATCTGATTTTTTTCTGTTAAAGACAGTTTGAACAGCACACATTTCATCGTTTCATATCCAACCCAGGCAGTTAGTTATTAGACCATCAAAAGTCATCAAAAACAATAGTCATGTGTATTTGTAGAGGGCGGTAGAGAGCAAAATGACAATTTCTATTGATAAACAGATGTAGGTTTGGGAGATATATGTCTGAGTCTCATTTCAGCCAATTTTGTGTTTCTATGTCCGAAATCATGCCATTTTACTGAAGGGATACTTGGCAAATCTTTAGGGGATGCTATCGTGCAAAAGCTAATTTAGTTTTATGAAGAGGTGTAGAACCAGGAGATATATATCCGAGTCAAATTTCAGGCAAATCGGTGTTTGTATGTCCAAACTAATGCCATTTTACTAAAAATGCATTTCCAGGGGCCGCTATAGACATTTTTGTAGTGGTAATTTTTCCCAAAAACTTTGCTAAATTTACAAAGTTGTAGCACAACAATGATGCAACTTTTCCCAAAAATTTTGATATGTTGATATGTTTAATGTCTCACTTGGCTAGATAGTGTTCACCGATTGTGCCAAACAGCCAAGGACGGGTTTGTTAAAATATACTGTAACGACAGCAAAAACCCTGACTCAGCTTTTTTTTAAAAATCAATCCAAGATGGCAGGTTTTCTGTTGGTTTATGGGCATGGCCATAGTAATGTTTTTTGTTTGTCTCCTCCCGATTTTCATAGCTCTACGACAAACTTCACTTAGACGTCCTTTCCTTTGGCCCACTATATTTTGAGTTTTCAAGGGGGCACTATAGACATTTCTTCACCAACATTTACAAAACCTATATGTACTCAAATGTTTTGACACTTCTGAAGGGTATGAAAAATTTGGTGAGTTTGCGTCCATGTTCAGGGAGTCAAATTTGGATTCAAAGGGCAAGACACAAAGAATCCAAGCAAGAACAATATAGTTCAACCCACCACCCCCCTGGTGTTCACATGCTCAGAACGGGCTCGCTACTCTGTGTGTGTGTGATTATGTGTGTGTGTGTGTGGTGAGCGTTGTCCCTGCCAACTGCGTCCCTGGTATATTTGTCCCTGTGCGATCACTGCTGCCTCAATAAACCTTATGCCAAAAAATAACAGCTCAGGCCTAACAAACAAATCCCTATTTTTGGTCTCACTCACTGCTCTGTTTTATTTTCAGAATTATTATGAATATTTAGATTAACTCATACATATAGAATGCTCACCAATGATGCGTCAGAAGCTAAAGGGAAGAAAAAAATGGAATTTATCCGATTACTTAATTAATCAATGTCCACCTCTGCATGGACAGTGAGTGAACCTGCTTTTGTAGATACCAGGATGTAATGATACTAATGTAAGGAATGTCCTAATGTTCTAAAACACATGTTCCTTTCACCGTAGATGTGCTTCTTTTATTTTCTTATCTATACTACTTGGGGTTTTTTCTTTTTTTCTCCCACATATGGGTAAGGAACAAAATATGACAGCTTCATTAAACTATATATTTTTTACATAATAAAAAAAAAAATCCCAAAAGTAATAAAGCCTCATTGACATGCATTGATATGTTAATGTAAATAGATGTGAATGTGAGTGAGTCTCATATAGTATGTCAGCCCTGTGATGAACTAATGACTCGTCCAGGGTGTGTCTCACCTTCACCCATGGGATAGTCCCACACCCACTCCCCTGGACCCTAGTGAAGATAAAGCAGGTTCAGAAGATGGATGAATGGTTGAATAAAGTCGTATTATTGTCACGAGGGGTGAGATGGAGAGAGGACTCAGATGGATGGTGTTGAAGGGAGAACAGATATAATAAACTGAACAAAATGAAGACAGAGACAAAAACAGAAACAAAACCAAACAAGCCAGAGTCTGTGGTGATAACTGAATGTCCAGGTTATGGAGAATAGCAAGTGACAAGATGTCCATGTTATGGAAAGAAGACTACTGAATGGAATGGTCCCGCACACTTCACTGCTTAAATAGCTGCTGATTGGCAATGACTTGCAGCTACACGGTGAGGGCCAGGTGAAACTGGTGACAATTGGGGGAAAGGTCGTGACAATTATGTCCTTAATTTTTGAATTTCAAAGTGTTTCTATGATTGCATATAGTTGTGAGTCAGTAATAAATACTAAATAGGTACTTCCATGAAACTGGAACCTAAAAATCAGGACATGTGGGTGAAAAATTCAAACCAGATGTAGACTCATGTTATGAAGCAAGTTTGAAAACACTTTGGATCTATTTTTAAACTAATATTTACTGAGATAAAAGAGATTCTATTTTTCCAGATAAAACACATTTTTCTATAAAAATTTGCATGTAACAGAGCAAAAATGACAATAATTACATGCTACTATTTTTTAACATGTTTTTATTGTCTCACAGGTACATTCTGTAATTATGTAAGGAAGTGTTTCACAAAAATGACCACTGTTGCAAAATCACTCACAATTTGCATGCTTTTAAACTGGCAGTTTCTGTGTGTAATATGAGTGGATACGATGCGTTTCAGATGTAACCTGGAATGAGATTTACAATTCATGAAAAACATACATGTCTGGCTTAGAAAAACCACTAGAATGTCACAGTGTCTTTATTTACAGTAGTATATAAGACTATTTCAAGCCATGCTTTCCAGATCAAATACAATACCCAATATTTTCTGAAAAAATAATTCATTTTGGGATTGCTTGAGCAAGAGTACAATTTTTTTTAGCATTTATCTGAGGTCATCGTCAGTCCCTTAACGCCTACTGTCTCAAATATGCAACATACAAACATGTCTGAATGTCTCTTTAATTATTGGGTCTAAAAAGGTTGAAAAGTGCCAGGTAGAAAAATTTACCTAGTTTCATAGAAGCACCCACATACTAATATACTTACAATCACAATGGAACAAATGGAACCTGCAAAATTGACCGAAGATATAGTTTGGATGCCGATATGTGAGTCAAACCAGTAATAAAAAGCTACAAGGACTATTTTTGCAGCTCATGGGAATAACACCTTCCTGAAATGTCTTCTTACCTAATCTTAGATAATCTATGTTTGCAACTTGTTCTAAAGTTCTGCAAGAATTAGACAAATGAATCCACAGATGCATGAAAAAGCAACTTGTGTGCAGCTTTACAGTCACACCTGGACTCAGCGGCTGGTCCATCTGACAAGTTTTCTCATGAAATTCTATGATAAAGTGTTGAAATGAAAATCTACATTAAAAACTGCAGCTGGGGTCTCAGCCATCTATATGCTACATGTCAGTCACTTACTCTCTTTGCCAATATTTCACATCTCTCTATATTTCCATTGACCAATAAAGCCACAAAAGGCCAATAAGAAATAATAAGAAAAACGTGACTGAA
Source organism: Siphamia tubifer (assembly GCA_020466265.1). Classification (NCBI taxonomy): domain Eukaryota; kingdom Metazoa; phylum Chordata; class Actinopteri; order Kurtiformes; family Apogonidae; genus Siphamia; species Siphamia tubifer. The sequence continues at coordinate 27,919,336 of CM035791.1, read as the reverse complement.
ATAAAATCTGACAAATGCAAACCAATCTGAAAAGTCCAGTGCGACAAGTCCCATCCCCAAGCTTCCTAAAACTACCACAACATTGTAACACCCAAGTGGAGACTTTTCAGGGGGTAAACTAAAGTTCCTGGAACTAATTTAATTGGTCTCTGTGGTGGAAACATAGTTCTTGGGGAAAGCTGTGTGGTTTAGATGCAGCTAACACTGTGACAAATATCAAATTAAAGAGACGGACAATGTGGATCAGTGATTGGTACCAGAATAAAAGCTGGGCATTTGTACCCAGAACCAAACACTTACGGATTAATTGTCAGGAAGCCATAACTGACACTATGTTTTCATTAGTATTTGATATTTGACTGGATATTGAACTGCAGAGGAAGTTCAAGAGATGCTGCTAGCAATTGGTTTCAGTCGACTAAAAGTCATAACATTTTAGTCGACGAAATCTAAAATAATTTTAGTCGACTAAAATATGATGACCAGTGTTTTTTCTTTTGTTAAAAATGATATAAAACCTTATGTGTTTATTGTAATGTTTTAATGTGTAATACACATAAGATTTCACTAATTTATTCCACTTGGCCTTTGGCGTGCTTCGGCATCAGGGTGCTGTTCGGCCCTGTCAGGAAATATTTCTCTGATAGTCACGCGTGGGCAATACATTATCATTTACTAAACCAAAGGTGGCAAGAGCAGAACCTTTGAGAAACGTAACAATAAATAACAATTACATGCATGCTTTCTAACACACATTTTGGAGCTAACGTGGCTCCCTTACCTTTGCATAGGTTTCATCATGGCTGGTCTGCATGCGTCGTGTCAGATTTGTACTGTCTTTGCTGGTGATGCTCCACATGGGTTACGGTACATGGGGTTTTGTTCGTGAACAGAGGAATGTGAAACGAGTCCATATGTCCTCTCTTTGTTTTAACCCAGACATTACATATAAACTGTCATGAAATGACTGTAATGGAGTTGCGGTATTACAAGCAGAGTGTCCGTAGACTGTGGAGGAAGGTGGATGTCAGAAAGAAAGAAAAAAAAACTGTGGTTGATGTTTGTGTTAGTTTTAGATGTGTGGTTTGATCTTATTGGTTGTCTTTCCTTGTTGATAACAAAAGTAGTTCTGATTGGGTTTCGTCTCTCACAAGTATTCTAGTCACATTTTTATTCGTCAACGAAAATGTAAGTAACTTTCGTCATAGTTTTAGTCCAAAAGCATGTTATATTTTTCGTCATCGTCAGGGAAAGATAGGTCATTGAGGAAAACTACGACGAAAATTTTTCATCAACAAAATTTACACTGCAGCCTTGTAAGTCCAAGCTGAACTGACTGGACATATCGTAACCAAGAAAAATAACATTTTCACTTTGTTCAGTAATCTACACCTGGGTTTTCTGCCTCCATCCATAATAATAATAAAATAATATACATTCTATAGACTAAATGTCATCTAAAATTAATTCTCATCAGCAACATAGAACAGCAAACTATTACACGAACAGAAACAAATACATTTTAGTAACAAAGTTTCCATTTTGAATGCCTGGGGTCACAAGAAATGTGTGATGTTAAAATGGTGTCACAAGCCAAAGAAGGTTGGGAACCACTGTGCTAGCATGGCAATGAAATTTAAACTTAACATGCTTTCAATGTCTGATTGGTGACTTCTATGACTCTTATATACAGCAGATTTTATAGGAGACGTTCACAACTTCTAGTGGTTTTCACACTGCAACTGTGTCCGAACAGGCTGAAACACAGTACGGTAACGCATCTGGTCACATGATCAGGTCAGTCAAGATATACTCTCTCATATATTACATCCTGCTTTGTGATTGACCCCATATGGGGTCATGACCCCAAGCTTGAAAAACACTGGCGTCGGCTCATGTGAACATAAATTGATTGATATGTGATAAGAAGTCAACAAAGTTTTTTTTTTTTTTAAATGAGCCCTTTATTAGATATGAAAAAGAGCAGCTGTATTTTCAGTATAGTCGTCCTCAAGTTTCTCTATCAACAACAACTTCTCTGGTCCAACATCCGGTGGTTCGGTCAAGTCATGGTCATCGAGGGGCTCAGTTACTTGTCTTCCACCGCCGCTTTACTACCTGGGGGCTTCTGTAATGTTATTCTCTTGCTGTGGGAGTGTAAGAAATTGTTTGCAATATGAAGGCAAAAGAGAAGATTGAGAAGGTAGCAGCTGTGCAAACATGGATTCCAACAGGTCTGGAGCATATGGGGTGTTAGTATTTGAAGGTCTGGTAGAAGAGAAGAAGAGAAGAGAAGAGAAGAAGACCAGAGGAGGAGGCTTCCTCTTTGCTACCTTACACTCTTTGGTCCGATGAAGTGTTCCTCCAGACTGCAGATGCTAATTTAATCTCGACTCTTCTGAATGAGGAAAGAAGGCTTCCTATTGCATGAGAACCGGTTGATGGTTGTCTGAATAGAAATGAAAAGGAAATCTCCAGGTACGGCATGTTTTTTCACATTCCCTGTGTGAGTCTGTCTCATTCCACAAAAGAAGCTTGGTCATATTAAATTACCCCAGTTGGATATGATTATTAAAGTACAGAGGAGGAGGTCAGGAGAAAGGAAATGTCCGCACTGCACTTTGAGTAATGAAAAAGATCACATTTAGGTGCATGTTACTATATTGATCATGATGAGTCCAGGTGCAGGAAAAATGTTGAGGGAAAAAAAAGTCAAGGCTCTCTCAGGCATCTTTTTCCTCCTGCTGATTACCAGAATAACTGTGACCACCACAGTGCACATTTTTCCTTTAATCATTTCCATGCATCTTGCAGGGATTGAGAAAATTGCTGTCATAAGTGGTACACAGGCATATGCTGTTCTCTCCATGTTAAAGTAAACACAGAGGAAACTCACCCTCTTTTTTGTTTACCCTGCTTTTCCAGTCACCAAACAAATACAGAGAATTGGTTTTAATCAAAACATTGTGAAAAGTGCAAATGATTTTTGACCGAGTATCCTTATGCACAATGATCCCATTTGAAACATATGACAGTAAGTAATGTATAGCATCTTTGTGTCTTCTAACTCCCCAGCCCACATAGACTTTTTCTTCATTTCCCTCTTTTTTAATCTCTCCTTCCCTGCATTGCATCTGTGTAGTCTCTCATTTCCCCCTCAGCCACGGTCATTAATTAGCACTCTCTTATTTAAAACAGATGCCTTTTAATAAATTAGGGACATGTTTTGAATTGCTTTAATACTTCCATTCCAGTTCCTAAGCAGCAACATGAAAGCATTCCTCTGCCAGTTCAACCCGACGGCCAAAATTCACAGAGATTCGAGAGTGGCATGACAGCTGGGGGAAGAGCTGTGGACTCAAACACACACATAGGACCTCAGTTATCCAGTGCGACTGCCACAGCCCACCGACATTCTCTCTTTTTTTTTCCCAGGCATTTTACCTTGTTTTGATAGCCAGACAGCCTAAATCATCAGATGCTATAACCTACTTTTACAATAATCAGTGCCTCTATCTAGTTCCTCATAACCATTTGAAAGTTTAAGATTAAGCCCAGGCCCAGTTACCATATCTTACCTTACCCCAGTTTTCCCTGGAGTCAACTCCTTCCAGACATTTTGTGGTTTCATCTCAAGTTCTCCACTTCAGGGAGATTTTCCTGATTAGTGTCACAGAGCTCCAGTGGATGAAATGGCAGAGATTTCCCCTCCTTCAGACTGGCAGGACTATAACCCCTGTACAGCTAAATCCTTACGGCCTTCCATCATTTACATCTATAGGATTTGTCATGCATGGCTTGCACAGCTCTGGTCCTAACCACGAGCAAAACAACTGCAATTCTAATCCCCTTTAAACAAGTCTCTTCCAATTTCTACAGTCACTTGTGTGTTGCTTGCTTTCTTTAAGTTTCATTAAACTGGAGTCATATGGCCACTGCACTTTTTTTTTCTCCCTTTGGGCAAAATTCTGATGCAAAAGGTTGAAAACCAACATATGAGCTGGACGACCCAATCGCACCCTGAGGCTTTATGTGCATAGTTTCCTCCAGTGTTAATAAATGCAAACACACACTAGAAGTGGCTGACCTCCAAAATACTGATTTGTTTTTTAATGTACCTTATAAATTCACTTCCTCTTTCCCACCTTATTCTGGACATCGATGACAAATCTATTTCTGTAAGAACTGACTCTTTACCCCATTTATTTTACTCTTAATCCACTTAATTTTTACAAATAAAATTGCCATATTAATGTCAACCTCTGCTTTTGGCTGCTCACAGCGTAACTAATCTGTGTATGGCTGGTGTTCTGCTTCTGCACTCTGTCGCTTTCTCTGCCTTTTTTTTTTTTTTTTTTTTCTCAGGGTGAAAAACAGCTTTCATTTCAGAGGAGAGAAGCAGAGCATTGGGGGAACTCAGTCCTTTGAGTTTACCCAGTCTTTACTGTACTTGGTCACTAACAACACCCACTGAAAAGCTTTTCTTCTCTTAATGAGACAGATAATTTTTTGGCTCAGGCTGAATGTGGGTACTCTTTTCTTACTGGCCACCTTTGGCTTCATGCTGTTGGCATTTTATAATACCACTAACCATGGGAATTAGCTTTAACTGCATAAGCCATTGACATTTGACTTGGTTTACAAAGCATTATAGAACTTTCTCTGTTTCCTTACTTCTCCATTCTGCATGAATCAAGAGCTCCCCACCAAAGTCACATCCACATGTTTCTGATTAAACTAATTGAAGGGAAAGCTGTGTATTCTACAGTAATTAAAGGTTTATATTAATTATCTTACCTCCTCAAGTGTAGCTACACCATCCAGAGGACATGGTTGTTATTTGTGGCTTCTTGACTGTTTTTGGTGCTGGTGGCTGTAACCAGTGCTTCGTAAATCTTCCAGTGACAGACTTGCCTTGTAATGATAGAAAGTCAGTACCGAGTCATGTGTTTTGTTTTTTTTCATCTGCTTTAATTTATATTGTTGCATTCACCATCAATCAAGCATGCATGGGTGTGCATGCAAAAGTGGTTGCTCCTACAATAGATCATCATTTTTGTATAACAGACCCAACTATACTGAGATTTTGACCTCTCACACCAGAGGTTTTAGTAAAAATGCTCCCATAAAACCATTATTCACCAGCTGATAAAAGCAATCTATCCTAAAAAAATATACCACCACAGATTTCTGGACCTACAGCCTACTGAAAACCTCTTGAGAGGGAAAAATGGATGGTGAAACAAAGCTGGGCTGCTTGCATTTTTTCACAAGGAGTGGCATTAAACAAAAAAATAAAACAATAAACCAGCCAATAGTGATGTAAAACACTGATGTAGAGGATACCAGTACAGATGAAACCTGGAAATTAGTGTTAATCCACCACATTTCTGAAGTCCTTCTAAAATAAAATGCTAACATGTTGTTTAAAAATGAATATGAAATTCTTTGATGTCTGCAAACACTGCATTTTTTTTACCCATTGTTTATGATTTTAATCAAATACACATTTATAAAAAGCAAAACCAACAGTCTCTTCATTTTTTCCAGACCTGCATATGCCATATTTTCCTTAATCTTGTTAGTTCATTCTATATATAATGTATATATGACCTGGTTTGCTAATAATAAAACATGTAAACAGAGCTTCGGTGTGTTTACTCTAGTCTTAATGTCAAATATAGCTGGCATCTCCTCACTGTTTTCCCCATAGTTGTGAGGACGTCCTGGTTCCTTCAGTGTGGACAGAACACATTCCTGCAGCCTCTTGTTTCCCGCCGCTGTGGAGAGGAACTTTAACTGCCCTGCATGGCATTTTACAAAAGAGGAACACACACTTTCAGTCGTTAACTTCCCCTTTTATTGCCTTAAAGTAGCCAGGAGAGAAAGGTGCCATGTGGGGGCTTTTTCACTGGTTATTTCACACATATGGTAAAGTGGTTTTGAGCAAAACTGTGAATGAAACAAAAGGAAGTATTGTGAAGCTTAATCGTATAGTTTCCACATTCTGATTCTTTAAGCAGAAACATCATGAGGAACATGAAGCACAATTGGGTGAATGGGCGTATATACCTGACCCCAGTTCATCCTCTCCTGACATTCCTGATCATCATTCCTCCTGTTGGCAATTCCACATCCCACACTAAACAAATATACAACCCAGTTAGGCCCTGTTTTGCTTCCTCTTCCACCCCCGCATATCCACCGTCTCTGATGCCCTTGACTTTGTGCTGGATGTCTATGATGCTAATTCTCTCAGGTTAAGACAATAAACATTGCACTGATGGGAGGCCACACTTCCTGTCTGTAGGATCTGGTCTGTGGGAGAAAGACCAGAGAATTGACAGCCAAAAAAAAAAAATGGCCACGAAGACAGAACAAAAAAAGGGAGACAAAAGAAAGAATGTGGAATAGAGTGAGTGTAAAAACAAAAGAGAGTAAAGTTACTGCAACAATGAAGAAGAAGAAGAAGGAGGTAAAAATGTGACTTAAAAGCATGTGTGTGTGCGTGAGAGAGAGTGTATTATTGGTCATTACCTTTGTGAAGTTTTCTCATTTGCACACAAACAGAAAAACATAAATAAGGTTTTATTCATCTCCTTCTGTCTGCAGCACTTCCTTGTAATAATAACCTTTTTGTTTGAACAGAAACCCAGACATTTCTACAGTCTATTGTTCAAACAACTACAGTAGATTTGGTGGTTGATAAATTAATTATTGCCTCCACATAAAAGCTTGATTATGCAAAAATGACTGTGCCAATTTTCATGAAACGTGGTAGTGGGGTAGAGCCAAGAATAAGATTCAGAAGGACAGTGGAGCTCTGCTGAAAGTAAAACATCTCAGATTGGTTTTTTTTATGTGGAAGCTTTTATGCACACAACTGAATTATGTTTCTGTTTGAAATTCACACATTTAAAATCTAACATTCATTCTCTGCCCAGTGAGTCATTTTATTTTTTGGTTTTTAGGCTTTTCTTGATTTCAGTGATCATTATTTAGTTTTATAAATGCATAAGTAGTTTTAGTTTGATTTTATTTTGAGGAGTCGCCCAGTTATTAGTGATAAACTTCATTTTAGTTTTTAATATTGTGACCAACACCTTTATTCACAACTGAAAGAATGTGACGGTGTTTGTTAAAGACCCCAATTAGCACAAATCCCTTTTATTGTTTTTTTTTTTTTTTTTTTTTTTTTTACAATTTTAATATTGAGAAAGAAATAAGAACAACACTGTTTTTCTTCTGCTCAATTTTATTTTAATTTGAGATGCACTGGTTGTTGTAGTTCAATATTTATCCTTTGAAGAACTGTTCACATCAGAATATTATACATTTCACTGCCAGTTCTTGTCTTTATCTTCCTATAACTATGACCACCTTTTAAAGTTTCAGATCAAATCAAATACACTGCTCAGGCTTATGTTTTAAGATTTAGGGGGATGCAGATCACTGAGGATGTGGACACATGGTTTTCAGCCTTTGCAGGACTGAGGAGAGCTCAACCATGTTCCAGTCTATGTGCATGACTGCACACTGCCTCACTCTATCCTTCTGTCTTTGAGACATCTGGCTGCAAGCATCTTTAGGATTCCATCAATACCACAGCAAGGGGGAAAACCCCATGGTTGAAAAAAGCAGCCTCAGCAGTCTGAGACTGAGCCAACTCATATTGACTCCAACAACCTCTCAGTCATTTTGCAGAACTCTCTGAGCTATAGATCAGATCCTGCCAAGAGCGGAGGAGCCAGCGGAGAGAGGGTGAGGTGCATTCAAGGAGCTCATTTCTGTCCTAGTAAACACCAGGGGTCATGGGTGTGTGTGTGCGAGTGTGTGTGTGTGTGTGTGTGTGTGTGTGAAACTGCATTTAGGCAGTTCCAGCTGTTGTGCTTCATCTAGGTAATTAGCTGTAATCATCTCTCTGAGCTCTCTGGGTGTTCTAAGACACTTTCACACGCTGGCACTCCACCGGATATCCCTCATCACTAATTCTCAATCACACACTGACTTCTACCTGGAAACTAATATAGACCAAACTTAGTTCCTGTAAATATAGAGAATGTTGAAAACATAGATATTCTTGCACATGTGTGTGTGTGTGTGCGCGCGCTTGCATTCCTATCTTTATGGGGACATTGATATGTTTACACAGTAACACCATGGGGACCTCTGACACTATGGGGACCAAAATTCAGGTCCCCACAAGGCTTACATATCAATTAAGTACCCTTCTAATAAAATAGAAATGATGTGGCACTGTAAATACATGAACTGTCCCCACAAAGCATGGGGTAAACCGGTGCAAAGCAAAACATGTATTTTTCAAAGGCTTGAAGATGTGTTTATTTAAAAAAAAAAAAAAAAAAGTATTTATTTGTATGTATTTTTTTTAATTATTTAATAATTTTATTTATTTTTATGTATTTTTAAATGATTTTTATTTTGATTTATTAGTTCATTTTTATTATAATTGAATTATTTTTTTTTTTAAATCATTATTATTATTTTATTGTATTTTATTAAAAAAAGGTGCTTACCCTCACTACTCAAAGTCTACTTGATTACAAGCCTGGTCCTCATGAGACATGGAAATGAGTATGTGTGTGTGTATGTGTGTGTGTGTGTGTGTGTGTGTGTGTATAGCCAGGTCTCTCTGGGCCTCTTCAGCTCATGGTTTGCACTCTGTTCCATCTACTCCATGTGTTGCACATATGTTCCCATCAGTCCTGTGAATCAGTCTTTGTCCAAAGCAGCATCCTTCAAAGCAGTTACTGTATTTCCTCTTGTTACAATCACTACCCCCCTTTCCACCTGAATGAAAGCACCATCACCCCTTCGTGATGGACAGACTGTGGACATATTCATACTCAACAGACAAATCAGGCATTGACATGTACACACACACACACACACACACACACACACACACACACACACACACACACACACACACACACACACACCTAAGGTAACCTACCTATTTCAGTTGTACAACTCTGTGGCTGATCCCTGTTATCAGGATGGATTACTGGATAGTCCAGTCAGCTTGCCAGTGTGTGGGCATAGACGACTGCTGCTTAGGTCAACAGCTGCCAAGCAAACAGAGCTGAAAAAAGTTGCTCTTCTTTTCCATAAACAAGGCTAAAATCCATTTGCAAACAGTGAAGAAGGGGTAGGATTAAATAAGCTTATGCTTCATCCTGCTCCTTTTCGGACATGTCATTGTTATTATTATTATTGTTGTATTGAGTATTGTTGCACTTTGCACATGTTCGAAATAAATCATTCAAATCAAATCAAGTAAGAATTAAACTGTATGAACCAAATTGTAGAATTTCTTCCTACATACGAACAACCCTACTTAAAAAGAGGAGTATATTTTTATATGTAATAAAACTATCTTGTATTAAGAAGAATAAAATCTGCCAGTGGTAAATGAATTTATAAAAAGTTGTGTGGGATATTATGCAAACCACAGTTTCAGCTGAACCAAGTGAAGATTTCCTCAGCATCTCCTGTGGTGTTCATGAAAAACAGCAACTTTTTATTATGTTCATTTTGGTTTTGTTTGTTTGTTTGTTTTTGTGAAAGGGGATCTCAGGTCATCCCCATTTCTTAACACATAAAGATCCAATGCAACTTTTGTGGCAGCTCCGAGTTATTTTTTTTCTCTATATAATATATCGTAAGTATTTCATCACAATTTATTTCCAATCCAATCCAATCCAATCCAACTTTATTTATAAAACACTTTAAAACAACCACAGTGGACCAAAGTGCTGTACAGAAGACTGACAGCACAGTAAGAAACAATAAAACCATAAAATCCAATAAAATCAAATAGATACAACAAGTTAAAACAATAAAAAAAAATAATAATAAAGGAAATAAAATATATATATACATACATACATACATACACATATATATCTACATATATATATATTATTTGAATATTATCTTCTTTATTTTTTTCCCCCCATATTTAATTTACTAATCATACATAAAAGCTTAGTAAATGCAAAGATGCTATATCAAAATGGAGAAAACTGAAGACAAAGGGACTTTTTCAGCAAAGTGCATTATTCACTGAATCACTGATCACTGTCATTGATCCAACTCCAAGGTTGTTACTGGTGAAACAATGTTGTAGAAGATGATCAATGATTTCCACGTTTCACTACTGAGCCTCTGAACATCCAAATGGGTCATATCTAATGACCATGAAACAATGACAAAGACTAATTTACACCAATTATTTACATGTATTGATAGAATGAATGGCTCTAAGGTTATGGAACATCTTACATTAGTTGATGGTCTTGGTTGTTTTATGGGTTAAATTTGTGCTTTCTAACTTACTTGGTCTCGTCTCAGTGTCTGACAAAGAGGATTTTATTTCAATTACCAGCCAGCCAACATCATTACTGTGGTTTGAGAAAAATATTTTAAACATTTGTTTTGAAGTATAAAACTTTTTGGTGTTTCCACAAACTCTATAATTCCGCTTCTCATCCATTCCTTATCAGTCTGTGATATTTGAAAAACCTGGCTGTTGTAAAGAGCTCAGTGTGTATCTGGTCTTAGTCTTGACCCTTCAAAGTCTCAAAGTCTCTGTCTTCATGTCAGGTGTTCTGTTCTGTTCTTGGTCAAATCTTGGTCTGGGTTGAGGTGGTCTTGACTCCACCATTTAAAGGTAACAGAAACACATCACACACACTAATGAAATCAGATCCTTTAACATCCCCATAAATACCACACTGGACTTCCAAATCTAGCTCAGCTGGAATAAGCTACATGTATTTTTCTTAAAATGACATTACTTTTCTAATGAAAAACATGCTTTACAAGATCATTTTCTATTCCAAGAACATAAGAGTCATTTCCCAGAAATAAGGTCTTTTAACTTTCTTGAACTTTCTTTTTGTGGAGCATACATGTGTGACCATCCCTGCAGAGAACATTGATGTAATGACATGTAATCCTCAATACAAAAACATTAACAGAGGCACCAATTAGGAACATAAATTAGGAGCCCATGTTGGTATTCCCAAAGAAATGCAATCAATCTAGTCTTTCAGGATAATATTTTAAACTCCACTAGAGGCCTGGAATAGACACATTGATATACAGTGCAATGATTTTCTCAAGGACATTTAAGGCTGCTTGCTGACGTGGTGACATGAACCTGGTCTTCTTACACACATTGCAATATGATGCTGGTTACAATGTTGTAATTTGTCTGTCTACACATTATTAAAATGTAGCCTTCTATATTAGTTACCGTTGATCAGCATTCACCCTCCTCCAACACTAAACGGCCTCTTTAACCTGAGCTCCCTGTGAAGGTCCAGCTGTGTCATTCTAAACCCCACTCCCACACACCCATGCTCACTGATAGTGAACCACACGGATACAAACATATCAACGCTTGCCCGCAAGCAGACACTGACACACACGTACACACACACGTACATGCACATACACACATGTACTGCTGACCCCTGGCCCTAGTGAAGCTCAGCACATTCTTGTGGGGCATGTTGACACCCTGGCAGGCTCTATGAGGAGGTTCTGGCATCAGGAGCATTTTGTTATTCCAACATTTCTTCTCTTGTGAATACTAACTCCCCCATCTCAGAGCCACAGACCAAATAAGAATTTAGCCAAATATTTTTGTTGCACCACATGCAACATTAGTGGATTTTGGAACTGTGAACTGAATGGATATATGTAATTATTTTTTGGCGCAGTCAAATTCCCTGCCTGATATATTAATCAAAGACGTGAAATTATCAACATGTACTGTCAAAAGGTTCTTTGAACGGTCACGATAAGGAGCACATTCAAATTTGATGCCCAAGTGGTTAGTACAGTAAAAAAAAAAAAAAAAAAACACAAAAAAAAACATTAAATTACAGTTCATGCGGCTTGAATATTTTCCTAGTGAGCATCATTATTTATCATTATTCATGGTTGTTTTTAGACTGTATGTCATAAATGTCTTGATCTCTAGGACAGAGTGTTAGGGCCTTATTGAGGGGTAGAACAAGAACAAGAAGAGGGAGATATTTTATTGTTATATATTTTCAGAATAAATTTATGTCAGAAAGACTTGAAATAATGAGAATAAACATCAGGATATTTAGAATAAAGTTGAAATGTAGATAATAAATATGAATTTACTGCATTATCAACCTAACTAGAGTCAGTATTTTTCAGTCACTGTGCCACCTGTGTTGCTTGGTGATGAACTTGACTAATTAGTGGCAGTTTGTTGTGACCCAGGTCTATAAATAGTTTTCCTTGAGCCACAGGACCTCACTTTTGTCGGGCCCTTGTAGTGGTCTTAGAATGTCTTTAGGAATTTAGGGCACTGGACAGATAATGTCAAACATATGTGTAGAGGGAAAAGGGTTTACAGTAAAGGCAAGCAAAGATGTTTCATCTTTTAATTGATAATTACTTGATTCCTACTGTGCTTCTCTCACCGTTACTCTTTGATCTGTGTGAATCAGCCTGGAAGACAAGTGTAAAATTACAGGAGAGTGTAATGAATTTAAAAGCCCCATACGTTACCATTGCATGTGTAATTAGGGGATAATGCTTTTTCCTCCCTTGTCACCAGCTGTATTTGGCTGCCTCTGTTTCTATTAGCTGTTCTGTACCCCTTTTGTGCCTTTGCAATTTGCTTGTCATGTGTGTGTTAGTGTGTTTGTGTGTGCAGTATGCATGCCTCTTGACACATTCACCACTGGCTGTGGCATGACTCAGATGCCACTGGAACAGGGTGCGTCTTCCATTGCCAACTGCACATATTTTCGATGTCAAGATTTGCAAATGTCTTTTAGAAAGCCCCCTCACTTGTAAATAGAAAATGGATCTGTAGGAAGGAAACTGAACTCCGCTTTTGAGTGCTGTGGTCCAACCACTGACATTTAGTATGCAGTGTGCACTATGCCATGACTGTAAATGTCTAAATAACAACGTAGTGATAACTTGTTGACTACTTGAAAAATTGTGAAACAAAAACAGAGTGTCTATGAGAAATTAGTACCACCTACTTTGCATGATGGTAACGCCATGCTTTTTAAAGGTGTGAATCCTCAGTACGCTGGAGAAAATGCCCGTCAAAAAAATAAGTAAAAAAATGAATGCAAGTTGTTTTTTTCTTGAATTAAGCAAAAAAAACAAACAAACATAAAAATAAAACAAAAAAATCTGCCAATGGAATAAGCAAAAATGATCATGGTTGGAGTTTTTGAAATAAAATTTTCAAGATCTACTGTGTAACAATACATTCTTATATCTCACTGAAAAGTTACCTTTTATTTTATTATGTCTTATTTTAAGTTTGATTAGATATTTTGACTAGAAATGAGAAAAATCCACTTGGTAAGGTTTACATTTTTCCCAATGATAGCTGTGAGAGTTGAGTGATAAACATTCACTTGTTAATTATAATCACTTTTAGTACATTTCTTTATAACTTTCCAAGTTCAATACAGTATGTGCTTTCTGGTGACGTTGAGTAGTGAAGCTGCTGACTGAAAAAATGCAAAAGGTTTGTTTCTTTTTATTTAAGGGGATATTAACTGTAATGCTAGCCTAGCCATACTAGACCCCTCGCGGCAGCAACTATAATGTGCTGCCGTAGTAATCTAGTTACGCTCAATGTAACTTTTGACTAGATTTCCCTGAAACTGGCTGATGAATTACAGTGAAGTATAGAGTCAGAGGGCAGGCGTAACAAAGTGACACAAGAGAGACACCACTGGAAACAACCATAGAAAAACAACAACAACAATGATGATAGATGTCTGCCGACTGGGTGGCGATTTCCTTTTATCAAAGATGAGTGAAGAATGTGGAAAATCATCAGCAATCTTTAAGTTCTTTTTACAGAAGTGACAACAGACGTTAAGCTCCATAATCCACCATTTTGTTTAGTCATTCGTAACTTTCTCCAGACTCCTCCGTGAACTTTCCGGCATCTAACTACGTCATCCTAAAGATTGCACTGATTGGTTGTAGTAAAAGACAACCTTTTAGCCCCGCCCCCTCTGCCAATGATGCATTCCTAGACCTATACATGTAATGAATAGGGATAGCGTGGCTAGGCTACTGTAATGCTATAAAGTGGAAAAGTAAGATGATGTTTATTCCAAGCTACTGTAGAAAGATGACAGGTAAATCTGAAATCCCTGTAGTGTTGAGTAAAAGGACACATCCAATAAACTGCTGCATTTTTTTTAACCAGTATTTGCTTTTGCACCGCCATGTGTGCAAATGTTTTCTTGTAATGCTCTGCAGAGGTATCACAAGTAGAGTTCTGAATATTCCCTGGACTGGACATAATAATTAAATATCTTACACATTAAAACCTTTACCTTTCCATATGTTGTGTTTGCTCTTCAACATTTACACTCATTCTTATTGCACTGTAATTGTTATAGCACCATATCTGGTAGTATTCATTCATACTATATTTTAATATTTCTCTCATTGTTTCTTTATGTATCTTGGAATTTCCTGTAAAATTGTTTAACACTGCTGCTTCATAATGTTGAATCAAAATTAGCTTTTTCCTTTCCATTCAATTATGCAATACCATGTTACACCTACTGAATGATTACACTGCTCTACAATTTTAGAAAGTATCTACTTCAGACATTAAATGTGTTAAATCTTACATAGTTTAATAAAATGAATCAGAAAACAAATGAGAAAAGTGCTGGTTTGCTCATGTTTTTTTTTATTTATATGATATCGTGTTATTCCACATATATGGTGGTTTATGTACATGTATACAATGGATTTGTAAATATTCCACTAGAAAGAACCTGTAAAGTGAATGGATCATAATATGCAGACTGTTTTGAAGTAAATCTGAGACCAATATTCCTTTGGAATAAAACCTATTCTCTTATTAATTAAAATAATTTCACATTCGACCCAAGACTTATTTTGGTAACTTGAGTCCACCAGCATTTAATTCTTGAGTTTTCTTTATCAGTAACACACAGGTAGTGAAAACTAAACAGACCAGTGTTATTTGTCATCATTACGCTATTGCAACATTTCTTTGGTTGTTCAAATTGTTGCCCTGTGTTTTTTTCTTTTCCTTTGGTTGTCCCCTCTGTTCATGTACAGTGCACTGAATAGTATGATGTCCTATATAATTAAACCTGCTTCGCCCTCTCATTGAAACACTGTGAACATAAGTGTCCATTCACAGCTGCAGGGCTTCGTCTCTGGCCGTGTGTTTCTCCTCCTCCTCCTAATGTCCTGTCTACAGCTCTCCATCCCCTGACCACTTCCTCCTGCCTTTGAAGCCAGGCGCCCCTCTCTGCTGCAGCCAGACAGGATACCCCACATCCTGTGAGAGACAGGAAGGAGCCCTGCTCTTAGCCCCAGACGCAAATCTGCGCTCCAGCAGCCTCCAGCAACCCCTTTACTCTGCTCACAGATGTCTACCAACAAAAGTGTTACTTCAGCTCCAGCACAGAAACAAAGAGAATCAAGAGAAGAGAAGAAATGTTTTATTGAATGTCTTAGCATTTAAGAAACAGTTAAAAAAGTGTCTCTTTAATTCATCACGAGTTAGAGGTGCACCTCAAATCTGAAGATCTCAACAGCTGACACCAATTTGCCTGAGCCTCTTTTTGGATGGGCTCGCCCATGCTTCAGTGAACACAGGCCAGACCTCCATCTGAAGCAGAGTAATGGTTTTGGTTGCTGCACTGATAACCGCATGCAGATCAGGAATTTGGTTACCAGTATTTTCAGCTTTCTCCAGTTCATGCAAATGCACCGTCAGGGTCTGTCAGAGGATCAGCTGACACTGTAGCGGTCGGGACGTACTGTAATAGTGGCTAATGGTGCTCTGTCGGCATCCCACCTATCGTGTTAAGTGGAAATTGGTGGAAAATTACAATATAGCATATGGGTAATTTTCATATTTGTCATTTAGTGGTGCTCAGCGGTAGCTACTAAAAGAGGTAAAAGTGCCACTCATTCATTTACCCGCCCACCAGTCACCCCACAGGCTTTTGACTAATGTCTTACAAATGCAGAGTCTGTTGTTAGTCAAAAAGGGAGCTGGGTTGTTTCCAGCTCAAGCTTTATTTAAAGGAGAATGTATTTTTAATCTTGACATGTATTTAGATTTTACTGCTAAATTTGATATACTACAGTGTGTCACTCTTTGCCGCCGCCCACTCAGTGTCACCGCCACTTGTTTAAGCTGTCCATTTATTTCTTGATGTGTGACCATGCTCTCCTTCCCTTATGTGTGCAGTTTGAGGTCAAAGGGAGTCAATCCCAGCCCCACCAAACCCTCTCTCAAACTGTCACTTGTTTTTGGATAGGCATTTCAGCTTGTCAGAATATTCCTTTTCACTGCCATGAAAACAGGCGCACACCCAAAATGCTTGGCCTCCTCCCAGAAAACAGAGAGGGGGCGACAGCAATGGTTGTGGTCATGAGCAGAACAGTTCCACGGCGTAGCCAAAGTGTCTGTTCACCGTCCAGCAGCAGCAGTCGAAGCTCTGCCAGCGGCAATCAGCCTCTCTGTACTGTCAGCCCTCAGGTGTGGGAACCCATCTCTGCCAGGCAGCCATCAAACACGGTGCTGTAATTTAGACTGTTAAGATGCAGTGCGGAGGTCTGAGGGCTGCTGTGAAGGAAGCTGGCAGCCGGACAGATTCACACACCACTCCCAGCATTAAACAGCCAAGCTGGAAAGACAGGAGATGGCAGGGAGGTGCACCGCTGGATGGGCCAAGTAAATTTGATTTATTTAGCAAGTATCTTAATGGGTCAGATTAGCTGTTTTTGAGGCTTGTATCCTCATTTGCCATGCCTATTTATTTGGATATTCCAGTTTGTCCTTTCATGCCAGTCAGTGCCATGTCAGTCTGTGTATTTCTTTTTGACACACTGCTGCCAGAAGTGGCTATAAGTGACTGGATTTGTGGCTCATGGCTCATAAAGTCTACCCATTGGCCCTAAAACAGTTTCCATACAGCGAGCAGCTCCTGCTTCCAGTGAGATATAGACAAAACTGAAACATACAGAAATTTATGATACTGCTGTTGCTTTATGCAGAGGCCTTAACTTTTTTTGTTGTTGTTTTTACAGCACTAATATAGTTCCATAGCCAGCCTCTGCTCCTCTTGAAGCCACTGTTTCATTGTAACGCTTGCTTGTCAGGGTTTATTTTACAGCTGATCTCATTCATGTCTTTGTCCAGTGATAAACCAGACAATGTGAAGCAGGATCCATGGTCTTTACGACACGATTGCAGGGCTGCAGTCTGGAGCTCAGTGTGTTTGTAAGCAGTAACAGGAGACATCTAGTGGTCTGATTGAAATGTGGTACACTACTTTGGACCTAAAGGGAGGTTATATCATACATTAAAAACTGCAAAGAAATGGGAAATTCAATATGCTGGTATGTAATTTTAAGATTTAGTATGATTACAATTCACTTCCTTCTCCCGACTGAGCTAAAAGAGACAAGAATCCAGTAGGCAGGAGGGTTATATTTCAAAGCAGGAGGTCAGCTCTTCTTACCATAACACATAAATATCGCTAATCAAAATCCAACTCTTAGCCTCAGCGGTTGTGTTGACATTTAAGTATTTGAATGATAATGTTATTGCTTCAAAATTGTGAGGTGTGTCAGTCAGTTCTTCTTGACATTGGACCTGCTTAACTCCAGATATGAAGAGTACTGTAGGAGTCAGCATTCAGATCACATGGGGACAAGATTGACTGTTGAGACTCCAACTTTTAATATGCTTGAATTGGCACATAAGTTAATGCTAGCTAACCTCAGAGTTCAGGTTTAATTATGCTCCCGCTGCACAACGCTCCACATTCTATTTTTCCTTCAGGCCCCCTCACATTGATGGTTACCATGATGATTGTTTCTGCCACACATTACTCTCGCTGTGTTTTGACAAACTTCTTGCTGTTAACTGGTTGGTTAAAGGTGATGGAATGTCAACAATGGAGCAAAGATATGACATTTTACAGCTGCAGGAGGCTTGGTGTATGTGGTTATATGTCCTTTTTAGGTCTCTTTCAGTCATAACTTCACATCTAGAGCATTCAAAGAATGGGGACGAAGTTCCAAGTTTTATTCTGAATTGGCAAAAATGGCATTTGCTTCTGCTTGGAAACTATTTCAAAATGGCCTGAAAGTTAAGGAACTGGTTTCAATAGATGCATTTAATGTGATCCTAAAAGACCTTGAATCTGGCAATAGATGCTGATAATTTATTCTGGGATTTATACCTATCATCAAGCAAATTCTCTGATATCTGTATACTATTCACTTATCTGATTACATTTGATAGGATTCTGTACTTCATTATTATTATTATTATTATATCCCCAGACAGAGTTTGAGGGATATTGCATTTTTGGTTTGACCGCCACTGCCAGAACTGCCACCGCCATAGCCACAGGATATCCTTTGTGTTAATGCAATAACTTAAAAAATATTGGGTTTTAAAATTCCATATTTTCCATATCAAAGAATATAATGGAGAGGAAGAACTAATTTGATTTTTAGCTTGTCTACAAGGGAGTGCCCAAAAGTTTAAAATCACTAAACCCTTTTTTGTTCATATCTCTGGAACTTTTTGTCTGACTTCAAATCAAGTGCAAATGAAAGGTCATGACCTGGTGATACATTATGTCATGACAACATAGCTGTCTGGTTGGGGGCGTTCAGGGATATACCCCTAGCTGTCGCTTCTGATAGCTAGTTTTGCCTATTTTTTTTCATGTCGATGTATTTAATGCTATATCCGGTGTGAAACCTTGTTAAATCCTGCTAATCACATTAAGAAGATGTTTAGTCTTTTAAAGTTAAATAGAGTTCAAGTAACTAAAATATTCCATAAGGGTGTTTGGACAAATTATATTTCATGTTAGAGCCATGACAATATTTAGGAATATAATTTAAAAGAATATTAGAATTCATATAGTTAGTATTTTGTAATTTGTAATTTGTTTATTTCATGAAAGAAATCTTTACTGTAAATTACATTATTTAGATTTGGGACTTGTAATTTGATTGCATGCATAAAGGAAGACATCTTCAGAACGAGCCAGAAAGACTTAGTTGAGCACGGATGTATATAATTTTTGACCATGCTTGCTGTGTAACCTTAGAATAAGGAAATTGTATTTGAATACCTTTTGTTAACCATTTTTATAAAATAAATTTTTTGAAATGTATTTATTTGTTTAGTTTTTTCTTTTTCTTCAGAACCCAGGTTGCTCACGTCCATTCTTTTCAAAAGCCATAACATTAGTCAAAAACTTCTCCAAGTGAAAAGAATAGACAGTCAGCTGTGGGAAAAGGATCCGATTTTGGTGCTTAAATTAATTTATAACCAACAGTAATGCAAAGTTAGGTGCAATAGAGAGACATAGAATAAAAAGACATTTACCATGATTTCTTTTTGCTGTTATGGCTGCCGTGACAGCCTATCACCACAGTAATAGAGCAACTAACCTTGTTCAAATTATCTGTGAAGTAATGAGAGTTGTTACAGCATAGTATGAGCAATACAGACTGTTAAGCTATGGAGTGTATGAAGAAACCATGTTTTGTTGTGTAAATCTGACGGCTAGAAACTGTATAAAGTCCCTGTCTTGAAGTAACATTAGCAACTGACTAAGTGCTGCAATATCTGTATGGGTGTCAATACAATGATGCATTTTGTGTTTAGTAAGACAAAATATTGTTGTCCCTAAAAAAGAACAGCTACATAGGTGTTTACTGAAAAAACAAACCCGAAAGTATTAACCGTGACAGTACATTTATCACACTAGGAAGGTAAACATGCATAGCATTAGCCACTATGCTACTACTGCATTTACCAGATATTTTGGCCAATTTGCCACTGATTATTAAGCTCTATCTCCCTCCTTTGTCCATCATTCCTGTGTATATCCCTCTCTCTATTGCCCTGGCCTCCCTCTTTCTGCTGCGGTTCAGAATTATAGGGCTGTGGTCCATCGTAAATACTATCTGCTCTTGTCTCCTCCATGTTGTTAGTATACCCCTAATTAGCTTGATCTTACGGGGCTGCCTCCAGCCACTCCCCGTTTTCAGACAGGGATGGTATTTCTTCACGTTTTTGGTTAAAAATGTCTTTATTGCGATGTTGAATTGCAGTTTCTTTATCGACATCCTGATATTTTGTCATTTATATACACTATGATTCATGGTAGTGTCTAACCTGCCTGTTGCCCTTCAAGACCTCATCTGCACGGATACGAGTTAGCGTGATTGACATACTTTCTGAACAGGTCAGCCTTTCATCTGAATAGCATCCTGTTCACACACCATGCCCTTAGAGCAGTCCACATACAGGTGGCTCACTCTTTACCTCATCATGTATCAACACCATCAGACAATTTATCAGTCAAAATGATCAAGTGACTATGACATGCTGTGATAATAGTGCACATTTTATAGGTGCTGAGCGAGGCCCTAGAAGAGCTTGATCAGAGATGACCTGATACAGAAAAATATCACCTGGATTTTTAACACACCAACTGCCTCCCATCAAGGTGGAATGTCAGATTTGCGCCATCAGAAAGGTGTTGAGGTCTATGTTGAGACAGCAGGTGTTAGATAATGACAGCCTTCACACTCAATGTGAAGTTGAAACAATCATCAATGACCGTCCCTTGACTGCTGCCTCTGATGAGCCCAGTGACATAGACGTTTTGACATTAAATCATCTTCTACTATCAAAGAAACAATCAGTCTTTCTGCTGGGTGTGTTCAACGCGGATGATGTCTACTCTTGTAGAAGATGGCGTCAAGTGCAATACATAGCCAACTTATTTTGGTAAAAGTGGACCCAGGAATACGTCCTGTTACTACAGGAGCGACAGAAGTAGAGAAGAAAGAGAAACTAAGA
Organism: Siphamia tubifer; assembly: GCA_020466265.1. NCBI lineage: Eukaryota > Metazoa > Chordata > Actinopteri > Kurtiformes > Apogonidae > Siphamia > Siphamia tubifer. The sequence continues at coordinate 27,898,383 of CM035791.1, read as the reverse complement.
AGAGAAACGTCACTGCAGGAGACTGTGTGCTCATGGTGGAAAGTTCCTTCCCAAGGAATACCTGGCTGACTGGAAGAATCCGGCAGACTTACCCAGACTGAAGGAGACATCCAAAGAGTTCAAGTTCAAACCAGGTCCATCTTATGATAGATAAGCCAACTAACAAGCTTTGTCTTTTGAGAAGAAAAGTATGAAAAAAGAACAAAACCCAACATCATTTGTTTTATGAAATAAAATTGACTTAGGCAGTTTTTCTGAGAACAATTGGCATTTTTTTCTGCCATTTTGCATACATTCAAACTGCCTAAGTCAAATGGTAAAATTGATTGGTCAATGATTGGTCAATGACATAGGCAGAAAGACAGGATGATGCAGCAGTGGTAGGGGAGTAAAGTTATGCAAAAATCTCAATTTGACCAAAAATTGACTTACGCAATTATGGTATGAGGCTAACGATATATTTAGTATTTTGTAATTTCTAATTTGTTCATTTCATGAAAGAATTTTTTACTGTAAGTTAAGTGTAATTTAACAGTCATTTAGATTTGGGACTTTTAATTTGATTGGGTGCATAAAGAAGAACTGAAACCACAGTGGAAAGAGTCAGAAGGATTTAGTCGAGCACAGATGTATATAGTTTTTGGACCGTGCTTGCTGTGTAACTTGGGAATAAGGAAATTGTATTTGAAGACCTTTTCTTTTAACCTTTTTTACTAGATAAAGATTTTTTTCTTTGATGAAGAACACAACTTGCTTGTGTACATTCTTTTCAAAATTGCTCGGCCGAATGACACAGATATTGGATCTGCTGCCATAACACTTAGAGGACATATTTCAAATGGCACTACATGTTCAATCTAGAGTATGTGGGCATGGTTGTCTACTATAAATATACTGTCCATTTAACTTCAATAGTTGTGGAATTTTGTTAATCAGAGAGCTCGGGGCGAGTTAAAGGCCATTAAATCTAAGTATGGCTTCTCTCCAGTGACAGAGGGCTGTTTGTTGCTCAGTCTCACTGTTGGTGAGTCAGGGCAGAGGCTGTGATGCCAGGCTGCCAAATGCTGGAAGTGGGTCAGTGCAGTCACACAGTGGCTGAAACACATACATCACACATGCACCTGTACAAACACACAGAAGGAGGAAAAACAGAGGAGACCTGCTATGGCGTCACCATCCAAACTTGATTTTAAAACTCCAATAGTGGGCCACTTTTCACTCACAAAAAATGCTTTGTACAGTAACCAGGCTTTTCTGCCTCACAGTCAGAAGTGTGTTCTGTTCTTTGTATCATAAACACGGCAGTAGAACATATGCTGCTGATATGCTACAAAAGATGTAATTAATATATATATATATATATATATATATATATATATATATATATATATATATATATATATATATATATATATATATATATATATATATATATATATATATATATATATATATATATATATATATATATATATATATATATGTGCCGTGGCCGAGGCTAGTCTGTCTGGCAACTTGCCCTTATAAAACTACCAATTAAAATTATTCTTAAGACTACTAAAATTATCCCAATTAAAATATTTAAAACAATTAACTTAAAAAGCCGACAACGCCACCTAGAGATTAAAAGAGCTCTAGGACTCTGACCAGTGTTATAGGTTCTACGCAGGTTCTTTTTGAATCGGGGGTGAGCAGAATTAAAAACAAGTAAAAACGGTTACTAATTTATTCCATAAAAACAGTTAAAACACAATAAAACAAAGAGTGGTGCCAACCAGTCCAGCTGCCCCGGTTCTTTAACCGGCAGTCTTCTGCATAGCAGTTCCTCCGGAGCCGCGCCGGCGACCACGCTTCCCCCGAAGCCGACTTCTTCCAGTTTCGCATCTCCGAGCGTCGGTTCCACCTGCACCTGCTGCTCGTCCAGCGCCTCCGTGGCCGCCACCTGCGCCCGCAGCTCATCCAGCTCCTTCATGGCCGCCACCTGCGCCTGCCGCTCGCTGCTCGCGCCCTCTCTCTCTGTCTCTCTCTCTCCTTTTACCCGCGCTCCTTCTCTCTCCATCTCCGGCTCCTTCTACCCGCGCTCATTCTCTCTCCGGCTCCTTCTGTCTTTGTCTTCGGCTCCGGCTCCTTCCAACAACTCCTTCCAACGCACTTTCCAACTCCCGTCTCTTCCGCTCCTCTTCCTTTTTGTACCTGCTGTTCTCATTAGCTGCACCTGCGGTCGGCTGATTGCCGCCGGTGCTGTATCAATGCTGCGTTCAGGGGTAATAGGGAACCTCACATGCAGGGCAGTATTTGCACACAATAAAAACATGCATTTAAAAACGAGGCAACTAAAACACAATAAGTTAATAAAAAATATAAAACATGCATATAAAAACCCCTGGCAATTTCAGCCCTGTCACATCCCCCCACAGCTAAAGGTTGGCAGTCTCTGCAACAGTCTTACGGTCTATAGCGGAGCCTCGCTCTTCTGCTCGGGGAGCCTCGCTCTTCTGCTCGGGGAGCCTCGCTCGTCTGCTCGGGGAGCCTCGCTCGTCTGCTCGGGGAGCCTCTCGCTCGTCTGTTCCGGGAGCCTCTCGCTCGTCTGTTCCGGGAGCCTCTCGCTCGTCTGTTCCGGGAGCCTCTCGCTCGTCTGTTCCGGGAGCCTCTCGCTCGTCTGTTCCGGGAGCCTCTCGCTCGTCTGTTCCGGGAGCCTCTCGCTCGTCTGTTCCGGGAGCCTCTCGCTCGTCTGTTCCGGGAGCCTCTCGCTCGTCTGTTCCGGGAGCCTCTCGCTCGTCTGTTCCGGGAGCCTCTCGCTCGTCTGTTCCGGGAGCCTCTCGCTCGTCTGTTCCGGGAGCCTCTCGCTCGTCTGTTCCGGGAGCCTCTCGCTCGTCTGTTCCGGGAGCCTCTCGCTCGTCTGTTCCGGGAGCCTCTCGCTCGTCTGTTCCGGGAGCCTCTCGCTCGTCTGTTCCGGGAGCCTCTCGCTCGTCTGTTCCGGGAGCCTCTCGCTCGTCTGTTCCGGGAGCCTCTCGCTCGTCTGTTCCGGGAGCCTCTCGCTCGTCTGTTCCGGGAGCCTCTCGCTCGTCTGTTCCGGGAGCCTCTCGCTCGTCTGTTCCGGGAGCCTCTCGCTCGTCTGTTCCGGGAGCCTCTCGCTCGTCTGTTCCGGGAGCCTCTCGCTCGTCTGTTCCGGGAGCCTCTCGCTCGTCTGTTCCGGGAGCCTCTCGCTCGTCTGTTCCGGGAGCCTCTCGCTCGTCTGTTCCGGGAGCCTCTCGCTCGTCTGTTCCGGGAGCCTCTCGCTCGTCTGTTCCGGGAGCCTCTCGCTCGTCTGTTCCGGGAGCCTCTCGCTCGTCTGTTCGCCCAGCGCCTTCGTGGCCGCCACCTGCGCCTGCTGCTCGTCCAGCGCCTTCGTGGCCGCCACCTGCTTCGTGGCCGCCACCTGCGCCTGCAGCTCGTCCAGCGCCTTCGTGGCCGCCACCTGCGCCTGTCCTGGGGCAGCATTCAGATTTGCTGTGTGACCTGCAGCGCATCACACAGCTGGAAACACTGCTCTCCATTAGGCTTCATTGTAACATCAATAGTCTTCTCTTCTTTTTCCTTCATCCCTCTTAACCGCATAGCTGGTTCCTGAAGAGGGGTTACTTCCAGTTCAGAGCTGACCGGTCGCCAGTCAGCTCTACAACTCAACATATGAAATCTTCTCGAGCTGCATCCACAAGCCCACGGGCAACCCCCAGTTCAGACTCCGGACCCCCAAACCTTGGCACCCAAGGTGCACCAGAACAGACAGGCATCATCATGTTTACAGATTTTAAAAAATAAAATAAAATAAAATAAAAGACTTGCATTAACTCTGCTCAGGCGCCCGATCCTGCCGACAACGCCAGAAATTACTGTGCCGCGGCCGAGGCGAGTCTGACTGGCAACTTGCCCTTATAAAACTACCAATTAAAATTATTCTTAAGACTACTAAAATTATCCCAATTAAAATATTTAAAACAATTAACTTAAAAAGCCGACAACGCCACCTAGAGATTAAAAGAGCTCTAGGACTCTGACCAGTGTTATAGGTTCTACGCAGGTTCTTTTTGAATCGGGGGTGAGCAGAATTAAAAACAAGTAAAAACGGTTACTAATTTATTCCATAAAAACAGTTAAAACACAATAAAACAAAGAGTGGTGCCAACCAGTCCAGCTGCCCCGGTTCTTTAACCGGCAGTCTTCTGCATAGCAGTTCCTCCGGAGCCGCGCCGGCGACCACGCTTCCCCCGAAGCCGACTTCTTCCAGTTTCGCATCTCCGAGCGTCGGTTCCACCTGCGCCTGCTGCTCGTCCAGCGCCTCCGTGGCCGCCACCTGCGCCCGCAGCTCATCCAGCTCCTTCATGGCCGCCACCTGCGCCTGCCGCTCGCTGCTCGCGCCCTCTCTCTCTGTCTCTCTCTCTCCTTTTACCCGCGCTCCTTCTCTCTCCATCTCCGGCTCCTTCTACCCGCGCTCATTCTCTCTCCGGCTCCTTCTGTCTTTGTCTTCGGCTCCGGCTCCTTCCAACAACTCCTTCCAACGCACTTTCCAACTCCCGTCTCTTCCGCTCCTCTTCCTTTTTGTACCTGCTGTTCTCATTAGCTGCACCTGCGGTCGGCTGATTGCCGCCGGTGCTGTATCAATGCTGCGTTCAGGGGTAATAGGGAACCTCACATGCAGGGCAGTATTTGCACACAATAAAAACATGCATTTAAAAACGAGGCAACTAAAACACAATAAGTTAATAAAAAATATAAAACATGCATATAAAAACCCCTGGCAATTTCAGCCCTGTCACATATATATATATATATATATATATATATATATATATATATATATATATATATATAAACAGGTTGTACATAAAAATACCTAACTGAACATGACTGTTTGTTGTGAAGAATGAACATTTCATAATTGGTGTTAAACTTGGTGCAGACCTGCGGTAAATGCTGTCCTGTTTTTCTGACTCACACAGTCCTGAACAACCAAGGACTCTTGTCTGTAACAAAGCCAAGACCGCAGTGGCAGCGTGTTTTATTGCCTTATTTGCATCCAACAGTTTATGTTCTCCGCTATAGCCCTTTATAGTTCTGAGCCTATAGCTTCTCGTGACTCAGCAATCTAACGACTTGTGCAGATGAATGCAAACAAGCCGATGCCAAAGCTTGTGTGGTTTTTGTGAGTGTGTGTTTAGACATGTCTGGAAGGAACAGGGTGTTATTTTATGTCAAAGGTCTCTGTATCCACAGATGCAGAGCATTTTTCAAAGCAGGAGGCTTCTATTATGGCTAATAAGAGATGGGGAAAAATATTCTTGCCACAGAAAGAATAAAGAAAAGCTAATTATGATGATGAAAGTTTAGTCAAAAGAAAGAAAGTACTTCAAGGCAAAATATGAAATCAAAGGCTTAAACGTTCTGAAGGCACATTAAATACAAAATTAAGACACAATACTTAATTTACGGTTGGCAGAAAAAGATACCACAAAACAAACATCTAAAGTTTTTTTTATTGTTTATATAACAGAAAATGTCAGAAGTGAATCTAAATGACAGAAATTGATAAATTCCAGGCCTGCAAAGAGAAACTTAACAAAAGATGAGGACCAGTGGTGTCACTGTCAGTGTGAGTCTGGAGAGGATCAACACAAGGGAAGGTCACGCCCATATCTGGGGTCATTCATCAGAATCTCTCAACGCTGACTTATATATGAGGATGGATGTAAATAGTCTATGTGTGGCAGAGATGTTTAAACTAACTTGTTTCAATATGGCCTTTTTTTTTTTTCTTTTGTAAATTGGGGCAAAGTCTTCATCTGCTTCCTGTATTTAAAACCCAACATGGGAGGAAATCTGAGTCACTCTATGGTGAGTGTGTGACTCTGTGCCAATGACTTGATTGGCACTAGTTTGTTGGGAATTTAATGACTTTTACCTCAATATATAAATGTTTTTACAAGTTTACTCACATTGTCTGAGCATTTATGATCTCAAATATGAAACACTGAAACACAAGATGTCTCTCCCCCGCTGCATCTCCCCCATGTCTGTCTTATTCTCACAACATGAGCTGTCATGTATGACCTCAAGTAAACAGTCTCTTCAAAGTTTTGCTGTTTTAACGTATGTACAAATTGCCACAGCCCTGTAAACTTTAACAGCTGTTTTGTTGCTCATTTGCACTTTCCTGTAAGGCTCATGTTTAGAGGGGAAAATTTCCGTGACAGCTTGCCTGTTATGAATCTACTTGTTCTCATAAAACATTTCTTTCATTTTATTTCAGTGGGATTTTTCCAATACTTGAAGAGACCTGATATTGCTTTTTTTTTCAGGGTACGTTTGTAAGAAGAAAAAGAGAAATTCTCAGGTTAAAATTAAAGTTAACTTTTTGTTTATTAGAAATTATTTAGATTGTTATGTTGATTTGACAAAAGTGTGACGACGAGAATATATGACGTACACCTTCTAATAAAGTCTCATTAGTAATCAAATACAGGCTGTGAGCCAGAGCAACCAAATTGTTCCTATGACAACAAATAGAAAATGGTTTTCTTTGCAGAGGGAGCTGTTACTATTACTTGTAATCCTCTGAATAAGCAGAAAAATCCTCATTTAGAGCATGTTCACCTGATTAAACAGCTGCTGAACAAACAGGTTGGTGTTGTATTTTTTTTGCTCACCTTTCCCTAGTTTTAGAATGAAAGATAAATATCCTACTATAGGACGTCGACTGTTCTTGAAACAGTCCAGAACAGGCACCTTTCAATCTTACATATGTTCATTATAGTGAGATACAATCCTCGCTGAACTGGACGTGCCAGCTGTACACACAAATCCCTCTGCTCTTAAATTAATAAAACACAGAGTCACAGTTTTAAACCACACCTATTTTCACTGTATTGCTATGTTGAAATATTTATGCCTTGTTTATCAAAAACATTGTGTATGCTCAAGTGAAATATTGTCGCCTCTTTTGGCAGATACAGGCTTTCATTTTTAATACAGTAATAAGCAAGTTTACCTGCTGTAATTATCAGCTATGTTTCTCCATGACTGCAGCAGATGTGTCCTCTCCGCCCCTGGTGGTTCAGAGGAGACAGACCTACTGTAGGAAAATCTGCTGAGTCATGTAAATAAAGCATCTTACATCCTTCAACAACATGTGAGATATGACAGGTAGTGAATCCTGACTCTACTTTCATTCAAAAAAGGAACAGCTACATTTTCATCTTCGTATTTCCTGTTGAATCTTGGGGACAGTTATTCATTGTAGTCATGTTTTTTTTTGAGTTGACATTTAATATTTGGCATAAACCAGAGTGGAGCTTGAGTAAAGAGTTGATTAATAGCCATTTCCTGGAGTCTTTCTTGGTTGTTTCGGAATTAAATGGTGTTGACAGTGGTGGGAAATCTACTTCAACAACACAGATTTGCAAATGTCCAACTAATTCACACTACATATATGGGAATAAAAGCAAAACTACCTCAAAATTAGAAATGTAGTTTATTCAATACATTTAAAAGTGTAGCTATAACTACTTTGAAAAAAAAAAAAAAAAGAAAAGAAAAAAGAGCCTCAAACTGACATTGTCAAAGTTTACTATTGAATAGGGCTTCTAAACTGTACAACAGTAATGTTCAAATGTGATTTCAAAATACTTGTGAAAAATAGTTAGTGCTCCACTTGAACCATTTATAGGGCATTTATAAATACTCTGGAAATAAACATTTCAACATTAGTGTGTATTTTAAGGACATAAAATATTATTGGTTTTGTGAAATAAAAAATAACATTGTTATGTTTTTGTATGTATTTATGTAGTTAGTTACAGGACAGTGTTTACTGGTATTTGCTACAAGGAACAAGATGCTTGCACCAGATTTAGCAGAGAAGTCAATTTCCATCTGTTGTCCTGCAAAAAATAAAAGAAAATCAATCTTACTGAAGTTATCATATTTTGTTCCTTACCCAAAATTGGCAAAAACATAAATGAATGAAATAATTATTAAAACAAAAACCAGAAAAATGTATGTAATGTGAACGGAACATGTATTTTAGAACATTAGACCAACATAAGTGCTGATCCAGGACCCCTGTCCACATTCACATTATCTCTTTGAACATCAATTTTTACATTACATTACATTACATTGGGTCTGAGATTGTTGACTCACTGTCCTCACTAGAACTGTCACTGTTTTGCAATGTTCAGTTCGGTTCAGTTATTTTTTATTTGAGCAGTTCATCTTAAAAAAACAAAAACAAAGTACAGGGCAAAAGAAACAAAAGACAAAAAACGTATTTCAGAGTCACCACTCATTTAACAATTTTACATTACAAAAATAAACATTTTATGAATTTAATTTACATCACTCATTTCAATGTCCATCTTGACCATATGTTTTAAGACTATTTCTATTTTTGCAGCACTTAAAAAAATAGAAATACTTAAAATTTTTTATTTATGGACAATAAATAATAAAGGAAAAGAAAACAAATGAAGAGATTCCTACCACATTATATATATATATATATATATATATATATATATATATATATATATATATATATATATATATATATATATATATATATATATATATGCCCTGCTCCATGACGGTGGTACCAGTAGTGATCGGAGCACTAGGGGCAGTGACCCCCAAGCTGGGAGAATGGCTCCAGCAGATACCAGGAACAACATCAGAGATCTCTGTACAAAAGAGCGCATTGCTAGGAACAGCTAAGATCCTGCGCAGAACCCTCAGGCTCCCAGGCCTCTGGTAGAGGACCCGAGCCTGAAGGAGACACCGCCCACGTGGGGCGAGAGGAAAATTTTTATATATATATATATATATATATATATATATATATATATATATAGTTAATTTTATTGAATTATTTATTTTGTCTGTAAGGGAAATTTAATGGTTTCCTAAAGTGTAATTTATATGTATCAATGTACACAGAAATTACACTGCAGCTTTTATCTATATACAGGCTAATTTGTGGAAAAGCCGCTGTGTATTTCCAAAAATGCCAAACAATTCCTTTCACAGTGGTTTACCTCCAGAATTGGAAGTAACTAAGTAAAAATACTTCCTTTGCTCATAATTATGATTTTTTCCCCTCCTAATCTTGACTTTTTATCTCATTATTCAGATTTTTTTCTCATAATTTTGATTTATCTCACAGTTTAAAGTACCATGACCCAATAAAACACATCATCTACATGGTAAATCTCTTTTAAAGGCTTTTTTATTATTATTTTCTACATCTTTCTCTTTTTTCCTGCTTAAATAAGTATTATTTCATCCATAGCAAAAAAAAAAAAAAATTTTACTTTTTACTTTATTACAATTGAGAAGTTATACTTTTTGAATCAGTACTTCTACTTTTACCAGAGTAATTTATTTCACACGAGTAGCTGTACTTCTAATTAAGTACAGAATGTGAGTACTTTAAACACCTCTGTTTACCTCCATATGTTTTAACTTTGGCTCCCATTTGTTCCTCATTGAAGCTGTGTGGCACACCAGAGCCCTATGTGGCTCAGTTCCTACGCTGTGGTTGTGTAGTTTACACCTTTCCTGCCACATTGTGACCAGACTGTGTGAATTATGTTTATTTATTTAAAAAAAAAAAAACTTTGTATAATATATATATATGGACTGAGTGAGAGAAGGGGGCCCTGCAGACCCACTGTGAGCCCACAAGCAGCAGAACCAACTGGACTGCAGAAAGCTTTCATTACTCCACGGCCTGATTTCCATCAATATTCTTCATCTTCACAAAGAAGTCATTCAAGTTTATGCAGAAGCAAATATTCCCTTACATGTTTTAGAAATAAATCATACTTATTTACAACTGTGCTACTGTATAATCTTAGATTACCCTGTACACAGGGTGTTGCTAAGGCAAACACAGCATATCCCCTAGTGAAGATTTGGACATTGTAAGCAGAGTATTAGGAAGACAAGGAGGAGGTTTGGCTCAGAACAGCCTCTTCATAAAGTTTTAGTTGAAAGAAGAAACACAACTGGCCTGCTCATTGGATACGACCGCTCCACTGCTTCAACAACATTAGAACATTCTTCAGTGGCATTAGAAAATATTTTGAGAGGGAGGGAGAAGTAGAGAAACCCAAGACATAAACACATGGAGCAGGAGAACAACCTGCCAACAGGAGCTGTGGCTTCCAGGAATGTGCACAAACACACCGCTTCTCTGTTGGCCTCGGAGCTGGGTATCATCTGAGCTCTCACTGTGTGTCTCACCTGCAATATACAGACGTTTGGAAGCTAAAGCAAATAGTTTCTCTGTAAAAACTGCTGATTGCCTCTATTTGTGCCAATATGTGATCCCTTCACATCGTACTATTTTTTCCTATAGGTCTAAAAATATTTTCCGAAGAATCGTTGCTCCCCCAGAACTAAATGAAAGACTCTGAATTTCATTGTTTATTTCATAGTCTACAGTTTAACTGAAAAAAAAATAAATTGCACATTTTTACGTCCGCAAAGGAGGTTTGTCTGTTGGTTTGTTTGTTTGTCAGCGGGATAACTCAAAAAGGTATGGAGATTTCAGAGATAATTGAAAATGCATGAAGGATGAAACCCTTAAATTTTGAGTTATATAGGTCAAAGGTCAAGTTCACAGTGAAGGTCAACAGCTAAAACACATAAGTGTTGATATTTTAGAATCCAGACAAGATAGTATCAGGCATTTTTTTGCATTCACTTTATCTTACCTTCAGACATCAGATGAGTTAACACCGACAGGCTCCATGACGTCACATTTTGACATCATGGAGCCACTGGTTTCCAGTTATTAATGTGACGAACATTACCTGACTGCATTACTACTCTGATGAATCAATGCTGACTAATGCTAAATCCTTTCACCAAGCTTCATACGAATTTGTTCAGTGCTTTTATGAAATGTGTTTGTTTTATCAGGGACAATGTATTTTAATCAGCATTACTGTCAATAAGTTATTTTTTGTAAAATGGGTCATGACACAAATAACAAAGGTACCATGTCAGAAACCAGCGCAAAAGCAAAAAGCTTTTTTTTTTTTAAATATACAGCCTAGCCAATAAAGCTCACCTGGATTTAACAAAGCACACACAAGCCTTCCGTAGGATAATTACTAAACTGATTTATATGTTTCAGCTGAAAACATGTTCGTGAACCTTAACTGATATAGTGAGTAGCTTCTCATTTGTTAAAGAAATATTTATTTTCTTGTAGCGGTAGAGATTGGACAATGCCATCAGTGTGTGAACGAGTGGTCCAGGGAACATGAGATATCATTTTCACTGATGGTTTGGCCACCACAATGTCCCAACCTGAACCCCATTAAGGATTTTTGCAAGAAGAAGCTTTCCCCAGTGGTCTGACTCTCCCATCATCATTATAAGACCGAGATGAAAATGAATGCTGTGATATTTATTGTGATGCAGTGAATGTGTCCTGTACTTAAAGTTAAAGGTTGTCAGATAATGTATTTTAGATGTGGGACTTTTTTTGTGAGGGTTTGGGTCTAACCTTGTATCCTTTGGTCCCTTTAGGAAGTAATTACCATTTTTGGAGCAGAAACATGATGGCAGGTTGTTGTTGCTCCTGCCCTGTGTACTTCACCCTGACGGCTCACCAGCTGCTCTCTCAGCAGTGAGCCAGAGTCGACAGCACAGACAGCAGCTTAGTTTACACAACCCCCAATTCCAATGTTTCCCTTCATCAAATTTGGGTAATTTATTTCATGCATGTCACACTTGTCAATTGAATTTCCTTCATCACACAGCCTGTCATCAGGACACACATTCACACATTCAATAGCAGGCAATGGAGCACTACAAAAGACAGATTTACCCCTTTGTGGAGCGATGCACTGTTCCCTCACACCATATGGAATATTTTGTTGTCCTTGCACTGTGTTTGTCAGCATGACCATTTTAAAGTCATCCTTTTCAGAATAATTTTGCACCCAAGTCAGGTAAATGCATGTGTTGCATTACATTACTGCAGGGTATTTAGGGATGCATGTCAGAACACAGTTTCTTCTAATGTTGCAGATGCACTGCCATCAAATCCAGGAAGTTCGAGAGGCTGCCAAGCTCTTGATTCATTAACAGCTCCATTCCACCGGGAGTGAAAAATAACAGTCATGAGTGATTTATGTCAATGTGTGTTTATATCTGATATTGCTTCAGGAAACAAAATGGTATTTTAAAATGATAGCCTGTGTGCAACAATGAAGCTTTCACATGAAAGACTCCACATAATAGCTGTTTAATTGAAATGAGGATGCATAAAATATGAACTACAACACTTTTGCTTTATAAAAGGAACTGACATTTGTTCACTTGAGCAGTAGATCCAACCTTCATTCAAACTGTTCTTTGTTGTGTGTTGTTTTTTTTTAAATAATATAAACCCTAAGAGCCTTTGGCAAAGTGTCATTCATTACAATGACTTTAAGGAAGTGGTAGATAAAGGCTCTTTTCTTTTCACACTCCAGGGCAGGCCTGTCATATAGTTTCAAGCTGAGCTGTGCCCTTGCCTGAATGAAAATATAGCATGGAAAGAATTTCCTGAAATGAAACTCAATCTCATCTGCCACTAAACAGTAGAAATGCACTGGAGGAATCATCAGCACTGGGTTCAGTTAGAATGGCTGGTCAAAGTAGTTATATTATGTCCCAACAAGAAAAAGGAGAGAATAAAAACATTCTGCAGTTTCATAAAAAGGTTATGTGGATGGAACAAAAACTGCAGTATAATTAAACAGAACAAAAACTGAATACTGGTTAATTTTTTCCTCTTTGCAATCATATTTTTCCATTTGTATTATTGAAATGTTTTGACTTGTGCAAGTTCCTTTTATTTCATAGTAGCCTTTCCACAGTAGTAGAGTGGACTGGTAGCCAAGGACGACAGCAGCGTTAGTGAAGACAGTGTGGCAGAGGCCGTAATCCATGGCTTTCCTGTGTCGACTGGTCTCACAGAGCCTAAATGGTGTTGGGTTTCCATCCAAGCAGCTGGGTTAGGGTGTTTTGTGGTCTTCTTCAGTCCTCTTTGAAAGGGGATAGTCAAGTTGAGTCCCTCCATGAGGCCCTGAGGACCCTGCCACTGTAGCCACACAGAGGAGAGATGTCCCCATTGTAGACAGGGCAGAGACAACAGTCCTGCAGAGAGCAGCTGGAGGACTCAAGCCAACAGGTGAACTCAGCACCTGTGTTAAGAGGAGCACAGCACAAGTTCCAAGAAGAGAATGTGGAAGTCATAGCAGTCTTAATCCGGTGTGGTCTCTCAGGATGTCGTCAAAATGTGTGAAATGTTTCTGACTCAGATGGTGGGAAGAAATAATAGACGTGTAAAAAGTAAATGTTTTCAGTTCAGCAACAGGGTGGGATGAAACAGTTCTCCAGCAGTGAGGTTAGGTGAAGCTTTACTGTTACCCCCACAGAGGAAGTGGACAACTTTAGGAAGGGCCTTGACAGTGTGTTGATTGGGCCTTTTCGTCAATCTGACTGATCTACTGTTTCTCTGTGTGGGAAGGGATCAGGGTTGAAATGGTTTCCTTGTATTTTGTCTGGCCACACAGATGATGGAAAATAGCTCTGTAGTGGGTTTTGCTTGGCTACGCAGATCTGTTTTATTTGGAATCTTGTGTCAAAGGATGAGTAGCCCGGCTTGACTGGAGTACACCCAAGGCCTTTGAAGATGACACAGGCACTAAAATCCATATGTGAGATGTATAAACAGCAGCCATTGTTTATTTACAACATTTTACCCTTTGGTGTGTACACTGTGCTTGATAACCCTGAGGTGTAACATAGGAGAAGAACAAGAGGTAGAAGACATTTCACAAGAACCAGAGTGATGTCAATTCATTAAACCACACAAAGAATAACTAATCTGTAGGTATTTTATATGTTTCATGTTTTAACATTCTGCAGAATCTGAAATTGCAGCAACAGAAATACACAATGAGTGTTAAAGTATAGGCTTCAGGTTTCTGTCACTCTCAAGATAAGAATCTGGGTGCACCCACCAAAATAGATGCAAAATAACACAATATATTAAGTCTACACTGTAAAGACATAAAAAATAAAGTGGCTATTGAAACAGTACTGCAAAACTAGACATTACTTTGCCTATAACCACAGATATAATCCGTCCCCTCATTATAACATGCCTTTACAGCCCCAAAAGTATGTAATCAGATAGCAAATAGGTCTGAACAGAATGCAACTGCATTTAGCTCATTCAGTAAGGTAAGTTATTGGACTGCATTGTGGGAGAATTAGATTTAATTCCCAGATGACGTAGATATAAATGACATAAATCAGCCCCTAGGATAACATTCAGAGTGCAGTTGGACCACAACATTCAATGCACTGAACTGACACAGAACTGACAAGTCATAGAGCACCTCTAACCATGTAGCTCAGCCCACCTTCACTAGCCTCACTGACAGCACAGAGCAAAGAACAGCAAAAAACAAAACAAAAAAACAATATATGGAGAATTTAGAACAATAATTCTTATTTTATACAATATACCATCACTAATTTCTCATTTCTTCCATTATTTACTACAGTACTGTGGTAGCAAAATGCACAAAGGAATGAACCAAAGTATATCCATTTATTGCCATAGTACTGCAATATATGATTGGCTCTGTGGCAATTGATGAACCAATATTCCATGTCACAGTCCATTACCTAAAAACTTAGTAACCAAAATTAGACAATTTTATGGACTGCATAGGTAACTGCTACTACAGTAATATTCATTTAGCCTATCGTCTCTGCTTTTCAGCATTCACTTTGTGACCTCTTTCTTTCCAGAAGTGGTTTGGGAACATATAAACATGGAATTGTGAAATGAAGATGCCTGCAGAATCCCTATCCTTATTGTAACTAGACATAAAAAGAAAAAATATTTCTATGGAAAACAGAAAACTTATGAGCAGACTCTCATTTCCCTGGAAAAACAGAAATTTTGTATCTCTATCTTGCACCAGTGATTATGGTGGTGCAGCGTGGATGGTTGAGGTGGTCGAAACAGGAGCCTGGAGGATTTTATGACTGCTATGAATCCAGGAAAGGCATGTCTGCTTCTTCTTCTTCTCTGCTGGTTGGCAACCACACTGTGATAATCCAGCAGGAGTGTGTCCACCACAAACAAAGGGTTTGCTCATAACTCAACCACACAAATTAACTTCAAGCATGAGTTTGTACAGACCTGTCATGCAGTTAACATATTTTTATTATTCACTTTAATTTTGGAAGATTGGGGAGTGATTTGAAATAACATGTTAACATCTTTAAAAAGACAACCTGCTTGTTAAAGCAGTATTTTTCTGGAAAATCATTCAAGTTTACATTGTGCTTACAATTTCTACAGCTTCTACAGCTATGTTATTTAATTGAGAGAGTGAAAGCTCATATGTCCTTATATTTTCTATTTATTAGTCTGTTAGAAATGAGTTTTATCATATAATGTACAGTAGAAGTATCTGAGGAAGGATTATACCTTGACACGTTATTTTCCTGTTGAGAATTGCTGTGTGGGTGCAGCCACTTCAAAGTGTGGTGTCAGTGGTCCATTAACTACTAGTAATTAAAGTGTCACTTCATATGGCACAGAGTGCACTACTCTGCCCGGACTGTAAAAACTGCACAAGAAAAAAACAAAACAAAAAAACAGAAAGCACGGTTTCCTGCAGTCCACCGTCATTACCAGAATAAAGTCAGAAATGTTTGGCACTGGCCGTGCAATGATTCCATAGCACTGCTTTCCATGTGGGCTCTATGTAACATGTTGGCTATAATTTCCTTTCAGAATTCACCTATGTTTTGTCAGCTAGTAAATTTCTCATAAATTAATCAGAAAGGTAAAAAAAACATACTGTAGAAGCTGATTGCTGTTGAAATAACCTTTACTTTAAGTGCTCGTTCACATATTCCAACCTCCTTAACAGTCGCATATTAAGTCCAGATGCTACCAGCATTTATTCTGTAGATTTTTTGTAAGGACTTGAAGAGACAAATACTTTCCATACCACACAGGCACTGAGCAAATCAAAATGCTAAAGTCTCTGGGTCCATTTACAGTTTGACAGAGAGAAGATTCAAATGTCTGTTACAGACTTAACATCTGGCTAAAACATGATTATTCACTGTTCCAGAAGAGCTGTACCCCTGTGTGTGTGTGTGTGTGTGTGTGTGCGTTTGTGTGTGTGCGTGCATGCGGGCATGCATGTGTGATTATCAGGTCTTAAAATGACAAATTAAAGTCAAACAGAAGCCAAAATGCTACCTGACACTGTACATTATAAAGATGAAATAGTGTTGCCTTCACACTGTTAGAAACTCAGTTTGAAGTTTTCACATAAATGACACATTCAGTTCAACAGTCCAGTGATTCTAACTTTCTTTGGACAGACAAATATATTAAAAAAAGATGCTGGAAAACTAAATTAGGTTTTCAAAGTTTTAAAGGCATTTTTCTTTGCCAACCTCAATATAATAACTGTAAAACTATTACAACCTGAGAAGTGTTGGTATTGGCTGACGGTCAGAGCAAGGGCAGTAAAATACTGCCATTTGAGAATCAGTCTGCTATGTGCTTAGATTTCATTAGTAATGTCATGAATTTGACAAGAAACTGTGCTATCTATCCAACAAACATGTAAACCATACAATAGAAAATATAAAATAATGGTATTAATATGTGTGTTCTGTCATTTGTGAGTAACTGATGCCAATCTATAATAAAAACCTAATAGTTGTCAGTTCTTGTGTTTCCACCAGTATTAAGTATGATGTATGGGCTCATGGCAAGCACCGGCCACATCACTCGTAACATTTCTATGTTCTTAAAAACAATACATTCATGACATTACAGTATCAGTCTCACTACACTCAGCACTAAATCAGATGCACATTTATGAGGTGTTCCAGTTTAAAGGGACCCCACTGTGGATACCTGGGTGGGTGAAAGGCTGCAGTCAGCTCATGGGAAAGATATCTCTAAACTGGATTCTACCCAGTGCCAGATCACCCACAGGCCACAAAAACAATTGCTGAGCTTGATATAGTCACAGTAGGAAGCCAGACTCACTCTGACTTGTTTTATTTAGTTTTGTTTTTTTTCATTGGACTACTATAATACTATACTATACGCATGATATATGTGGATCTCTAGCTGTGTGTTAAGTAAAACAAATCACCAAGCATGTAGGGGTCTCTGTTGGGGAATTATTTTTCACCTTACTAATACTGGGACAAACATAATTTACCTTTTCCTCCACTGGTTGCTTGGTTGCTTTCCGCAGGCAGACGGGAAGTGTGCCAGAAACACTAAAAATAAAGAAATGAGAAGAATTTAATCCCTATCACAAACATGCCAGAGCCAGGAAGAGATTAAAGGCTGCTTCCGAAGAATAACATTTCTGGAGGTAGACAATCATTCCATTTATTCGCGGGATATTTTCTTTGTACATATGAGCTTCTTTCTTAGGTTGGCAATGAAAATTGATGCTTTTGTTTTTGCTTTGTATCATTTTACGCAGTAGCTCTGTCACCTAGGAATTTCTGTTGCCAGAAATAATTTAAGGTGATACTGTGGGTCAGAGTGAAAAGGCTACTGTTTTCAACGTTTTTATACCTCAGACCATGGAATTCAGAATCAGATGTAGTGCTGATATCATTTAGCCTAGCCGTGCTATCCCTATTCATTACATATATTGGTCTAGTCGTGCTTCATAGTCAGGGAAGGCGGGGCTAAGAGATTGTCTTTCAAATCCTCTGTATGCAATAGGACGGTACTACAACCAATCAGCGTAATCTTTAGGATGACATAGTTAGACGCCAGAAAGTTCATGGAGGAGTCCGTCCGGAGAAAGTTAGGAATGACTAAACAAAATGGTGGATTATGGAGCTTAATGACTGTTGTCACTTGTGTAAAAAGAATTTCAAATTTGCTGATGTTTTCTCACATTCTTCACTGATCTTTGATAAAAGGAAATCGCCACCCGTTGTTGTTCTTTTTCTATGGTCGTTTCCGGAATCATTGTAGTGTCACTTTGTTACACCCGCCCTCTGACCTGATTCATTGGTCAGTTTCAGGGAAATCAAGCCAAAAGTTACATTGAGCGTAACTAGATTACTATGGTACCACATAAGATCTGCTGCTGCTAGGGGTCTAGCATGGCTAGGCTAGCATTACAGTTAATATCCCCTTAAACAAAAAGAAACAAATCTTTGGCATTTTTTCTTTTTTTTTGCAGTCAGAAGTGTGAGTGGGATTTTTAGTCAGCAGCTTCACCACTTACCATCACCAGAAAGCACATATTGAACCTTGAAAGTTATAAAGAAATGTATTAAAAGCAATTATCATTAACAAGTGAATGTTTATCACTCGACTCCCACAGCTATCACTGGGAACATTTTAAACCTTACCAAGTGTATTTTTCTCATTTTTAGTCAAAATATCTAATCAAACTTAAAATAAGACATAATAAATTAAAAGGCAACTTTTCAGTGAGATATACTTATTTTTCTTATAGCTTATAGTCAACTTATATTCACTTTGTTACATCTGCCCTCTGACTCTACACTTCACTGTGATTCGTGAGCCAGTTTCAGGGAAATCTCGCCACATCTCGTTACATTGAGTGTAACTAGACTATTACTGTAGCACATTAGAGTTGCTGGGGGAGTCTAGCGTGACTAGGCTAGGTATCACTAAATATTGCCAAGCTTAAAAGTGCTACAAAAGATTATTTATATAATCTTTAATATATTCTATGATTTTTGCATACATTTTTACCAAGAAGTCAAGACCTCTTAATTATGTTAATCATAATAGTAATGACAATAACTCTACTTTTACAGCACTGACAAGGCTGTTTACCAGATGATTTGTCAAATAAGGCAAACTTAGTCACAGGCTAATGTAGATAAACAGATAAACAACCAGCTGAAAGTATGAACAGGAATGCAAAAAGGTGTAAAAAAAAAAAAAAAAAAAAGTCCCTTCATATAAAATTAAAGTTTAGAAAACTCTCCAATTAAATAAAGGTTGGGTGCCAGACAGAAAAGGCTTAAATGTACTTGTGACCTGTCAATTTAAAACTACTTTAATTAATTTGGAGAGAAAAAACAACAACCCAGCTGCTCACTTCCAGGCTACAAAAATTAAACCTAATCACACGACGCAATGAAATTAAAGATTCATTTTTCTCTTATTTGATATCTCAAACTCAACAGAACAGAACATGCCATCATAACTCAAAGTAAAACAAGTATTAAATCAGAAATACAACAAATTAAACCAACATAAATCAATTTGTTAAATCTCAATAATTCAAAGGGTCTTAGTTGTGGAAGGGGGAGGATGAGAGGGTGTCAGAGGGTATGTTGAGGGGGAGTGTGAATAAGTCGTATGGACGGGTCTTCATTTCCACTGTTTGGTTCTGTCTGGGTATGATGAAGAGTATGGATCAAGTTCAGTTCATCAGGTTGAAGGTGTAGATGTGGGGTAAAGGTGATAAAGTTTGTGAGTATGTGTATTGGTCAGTGGAGAGAGTCCAGGATAGCCTAGTAAACTAGCCCACCTGTACACTGTACATTTTGCAGTGTTAATTTGGAGACAATGGGATCAAATACACTCTAGAAGAAGTTAAATAAACTCTCTAAGTGTTGATTTAACACTGCAAAATTTACTGTGTAGTGGCAAAACATATTTTTGCCTGAATTCATTTCATAATCGGGCTTGCCAGACTAAGTCCAGGAACCTCTCCAGGTAAAATAGAGTGGAAGAAGTCAGGAGAGTTTGAAGAAAAACACTTAACTGAGTGTAAAGGTAAAGGTGACATCCAACCCAGAGAGACCAACAGCTAAGTCCAAGCAGGCACCATTGCACATACTGCAGAGATTCAAAGTCTCTTTCCACGGGTCCAGAGTCCACATCCGTCCATTTCAGATTCTTCTTTTAAGTTCACTACAAAATGTGAGATTGTTTACTACTAATGTGTTGTGGAAGTGGGTGAAATGAGTTGAAAGGAGCAGAAAGAAAGACTATAATAATTTCTTGGGGCTGTTTTGGAAGTGTGTGAGTATGATAATGCTAATAGTGCAAGTTGTTACTGCTGGTGGGGCAGACAGCCTACCACTGTAGTGGTTTGTGGCATGCTAATGCAGGCGAACCCAATCAACACCTAGCAAGATACATTACGTGAGCCGCCAGTCGTTCATCCGACACTCAAATATCACTGTCTACTTTCAGACTTGAATGCATGAAAAGCAGGAAACTGGGCAATGTAGATCTGCCTACTAAACTATAGCTAACAACAAACAAACCAAAAATGAAAAGGGTCTAAAAGTGAAGTGATGAAGCTGAACGGCAGATGAGTGAGGGAGTAATGTAGCCTACAGTCATTAAGGTTGGTGCAATGTTAAATTGAAAGTGAATCAGACGTTCCGCCTGTTAATTCAGTAAATTAGGGACCTTGTTTAACTCATGCGAATGCACCATAATAATAGCCTTGGTCAACCGGATGTGCTGTGGCCGCAACAATGACAAAAATGTCTGCGAATTCCTGGGGGGACTGAATTTGTTAGCGGCGTGTAGCACAGTTGTGATGTTTCATAGAGACTTTGTGAAAGTCCATAACAGCAATTAGTTGTCATTAGTAATGCTCTATGGTGCAGCTGTATCAGGAGGCGGGGCAAGGTGCATGGCCATGGTCAGAGCGGCAAAGTTAGAGAGAGCAATGAAATTAGTTTACTATCTTTGTTGTTGTATATCGTAATGGTACTGGAAAGTCACCTTCCAAATTTTGGATCATTTGGTGGAGTTGTGCAGGTGTTCGGTGTTCCACAGACAAACTACAGACAGAGATTTGTTGAATTATAGATAGATGTTCAGTTTTCACTATTCTTCTCCTCTTTGCTCTCACTCCTCCTGCTCTGTTGACCTCCTTCAGCCTCTATGAACTTGCTTTTATTCTCACTCGGGTCACAGGGGTCTGTAGGGGCCTAATCCAGCTACAATGGGTGAAGGCAGGGTACACCTTGTATGAGTCACCAGTTCATCGCAGGGCTGAACATATGTAGAAAAACAATCACTCTCACATTCACACCTATGGACAATTTAGGTTAACCTACCAGTGCATGTGCTTGGATGGTGGGAGGAAACTGGAACACCTGGAGAAAACCCACACAGATACAGGGAGAACATGCAAACTCCACACAGAAAGGTCCGGTGCAGGAATTAAACCAGGATCCTTCTTGCTGTGAGGCACAAGTGCTAACCACTGCACCACCGTGTCACCTCTCCTTCCAGCCTTTTCTTTGATTACTCTTCTTCACCTGCTCTCAGGTGTGGCTCATTTATAACCTCTCTTCCCTTATCAGTGATGTCATTCTCCAAGTACCTGCTATAAGTGCTTAATAAAACGTACTATCAAACAGCCTCATTAAATCCACTTCAATAAAATCTTAAAACCTAACTATTTTCTGTGCTCTCATTTATTCATAGACTTTATATAAAACAGATTCAAGTTTGTGCACAAAAACAAGGACTTTCACTGTGGTTTACCTTTTGCTTTTGTGTATTATAGAATAAATATATGGATAAAAATAAAATACTTTATGAAAAAAAATACTTTTTTGTCATAAAACTACAAATAGTGTGAAGACCAAATACCACACAGATAACAGAGAAATGGAAAATGACAAAATTGTTATGTATTAGAATAAAGAATGTTTTTAGAAAATTGAAACAATATAAACTATCATACTCAATTATTGATGATTTTTTGTCTACAATAATTAATGTAATAATGCTATGCAAAACGTTTCGCAGTATACAGTGGTGCTTCACCACTGAAGAGCAACACCCCCCTCTGCTGTCCACCTGCTGATCAACACATGACAACTATTTCATCAATTACCCAGGCCGTTTTAGATCATTATTTACATTAAAGAGAACAATAAATATACTTCTATGTTGTGGGGTAAGCATCAATAATTGACAACATTTCTGATTTACAGTGGCGCTTAACCCTGGTATTGACACTAGATGGCGAGAGAGCATCACTGCTGAACAGGTGACATACTCTGTTGCTATGGTGATGACGCTGGTTGCTGAAAACTATTGTTTGCTGACAACCGGCAACAAAGCTTAAGAACACTTAAAAAAGGTAAGACTAAATATAATAACCTTCTCATCGTGTTAATTTGAACCCATAATTAGTTTTTTTTGCATAATCATGGAAAAGACACATTTTCAATGTATTGTGATTGAGCCGCTTCTCACGGTTACCCACAATGCACTGCTTTATTTTGTCTAGTAGCTCAGGGAGATGATCGGAAATTGACACAGCCGCCCTCCGCTCCTCTCGCCCTACCGAGGCGAACCCTTAACAGCATCCACGACAGACATGTCAGACAAGGCGGACTGCATTTAGCCGGCGTGGCTTCTTCACGCAAGACAATTTCATCACCGCTTATAAGATTTGACGGTCTCTATATTTAGCCTGAAGGTAAGCACTCTTCAAGGTAGCGTTAATGAACTGTTGGAACCTTGTTAGCTGCTAGCTAACAGTAAGCTAGCATTATTAAAGCCTCATACGTACTTCCCCTGAACAAGGAAATTATTTCACTTAAAGTCATTTCCACATTATCTTAATAATACTACCAAGCATATGTGTAAATGACAAAAATCAACATTTATCTCTCTACCTCTCTCTCTCTCTTTCTCTCAATTAAATTTGATATGTTATATGCCATTAGCATCATTGTACAAAGGCTTTGACGGTCATTGTTTCTTTGTCAAAATCATACTTATTTACATGGTGGGGACGTACTGTTTATTGACATGTCTTTATGTGTATTAACGACAACTAATATTGTTTTATGTATTGAACCTTTGCCGAATTTACCAGAATATTTAAAAGAGGGAACTAGTACTTATACAAGTAGCATATTTTCTCTTGTTTTGAGCCAGCTCTCAATGATACAATAAGTGAGATCATACAGGAGGGGGTTGTGGTGTGTTTCTCCCTTACAACAGAAAATAGGGGGTATCAGAGCTAGCTTGTTTGCGGTATTGAAACTGGACAGCTCCTCCCTTGACAGCAGCAGTGCATACATAACATTAACTGCAAGGACAGCTGATGACCGCAACACACACACACACACACACACACAATGAGGGAGTCCTATGGTTTATCAACTGAGAAAACATCATGGAAAGTGATCCCTGTTGAATCCGTTTAATCCTCTGAGCTAGGCTAAACAAAACAAAGCCGACCACCTCTATGTTCTCGACCACGGACGGCTTGATAATGAGAAACAAGGTCACATCGTCAGTGGTCTTTCTACCTAGAACTTTACAATAATGTGTGCGTTAAGTCCCGTCTCTCCGGTATCTGTGATGGGTGGCGGGTTCCTGTGTGTTTCGGGTGCTGTCCGCAATGCAGGTGCTGAAATTTAAAGTGCTGTGGAAACTATCGAGCATCCCAGCAAATGCGTCTCTTCCAGTCCTATTAAAACAGTGGCTAACACTAACCAGCTAATTCATTCTTAGATGTGTGTTTAACTTCGCTTTGAAGGACTTCAGATTTGAACGCTATGTTGGTTGTTGCACACACAGGTACAGTATATATTTGGGACTGAAGAACTAGAACATTTGAGGGTTAAGATAAATGAGGGAACTATTACTTATAAGTTCTTGCAGTGGTTGAGGGGAACAGCCACTGGCTAATGTTTCCTGCTGCAGTTCATCGATTATTTATGTTCTCTTTATGGAGAAATGCTGGGATGTGTCTGAGAGACTAGAGTAGCATGGGTGTTTTGATAAGTGGAAGACACCACACTAGTTTGATTTTTTGTATTTTAAGATAATAGGTTTTTACATTTGCATTTACCTAGCATACTTCTCTCTGAAATGTAATTCCATATTAATGCATGAGTCTTGTTGATAGTGAATTTGGTTCAGGTCACATCTTTGCAAATGGAAAACCATCTTAGCTATTCTGGGAAAAGGCTAGGATGAGAGCTATGCTTGCAGCACAGGGTTTACCGGAAGGAGTCCACATTACTCATCAATAATAGATTATCTCTTCAGCCATTATGACACGCCACACCTTCTATTTGTGATTACCACCTTATGTTTTTCTTTACTGTATGCTTTTCTCCACTTCTTTTCATAGCAAAAAACACAGATAACTACCAAACTGGAAAGTGTGTCCACTAAGGTGTCATGGGATGTATTATTCATGTTAGTGAGCTGATGATGTAAGAGTGAGAAGCTCTCTGATGTTTTATTGAAGCACGGTTACATATGCAGGGAAAAGCTTCCCCAGCACTTAGGATGTGTTGCAGGGATCAATGTACTCTGAAGTCCCAGCCCCTGTTGCCTGTTAGATGGTGGAGATGTTGGGGCTGAGTGATTATTTCCCTCTTTATCTCGGCTCTAGAGACAAGAACCTCCGGTTAACAGAGTAAGGAAGAAAAGCCTGCTCAAGACCGGCTGTCTTCATGCCACACCCATAACCACTTAAATGTTTTACCACTGAGATTGGTTTTCTTGTCAAGGTGTGGAACTTAATTAAATGACAATTGGTGACATTTTCTGTCGGAAAAATGCCTTTGCCACTACTTTCTCAATTAAAGCTATAATATACAACACTTCCCAATTGAAATATCTGAAAATAACTAAGTCTCTGTTAGATATTTTGTTGAGTTGTGTACAAACATCATGTTAGATGTACTGGAGATGCATATCACAGTGTCACATTTCAGAAGTCATCATTTTATATATGATATTCAGCTCATTTTAGTCAGTTGCCTGTCAGCAGCATGATATGCCAGTAATGTCAGTAATACATTTTTAACAAAGCATTAAAATACATAACAAAATATAGTGTGAATAAAAAGTAAACACATATGGCAGCATTTATTGTCTGTAAATTAACTCCCATGATGCCATGGTATTTAACATTTTCACCAAATACAATGTCTTTTTGTTTTGACTGAGGTGCCCACAGCAGCAGACATGTCATACTGTGCATTCAGCTGCAGTTTACCCGATTCTTACATATCATCATTGTGACTTTCACTTTTATACCAGTTTAGGAGTTTTTCCACTGGCTGGCTTAAAATGTAATATCTACAAATCAGACCAGTGTTGCCTTTTAGATCAGATATATTCCTCTTAGGTGCAGACAGTAATTTCTAGATCTAAATGAATAAAAGATGTCTCGACTTTTTCTTGAGAGCTTTCACCTTTTATTTAAATAGAAAAAAAGGGTTAGAAGGGATAAACTTGATTTTTTTTTTTTTAGTAAAGTGCCCAAGGGCCTTCCTTGTGGAACTTGATGGTTTTACTCAGCTGTGGGTTGTTTGATCTATTGTGTAGAACAGATTGTTTTGGCCAGTGTATGAACACAATGAATTTGGATAATATCCCAAAACAAAGATATTTATGTGAAAAGAAGTGATAAGTAATGTCCTGTCAGCAGATGTTAAACTTGTTTTGTTATTGTCTCCTTCACATATATTTGTCTGTTCTCTTCCTTTTTGTCTCTTAGAGTTCCAAAGTTGGCGTTTATCTGAGCATAATCAGCGATGGCATCAGCAAACATTACACTAGAGAATCAGCTGCACAGCGCACAGAAAAACCTGCTCTTCCTCCAACAGGACCATGCAAACACTTTAAAGGGACTACATGCAGAGATCCGCAGATTACAACAACAATGCACAGGTGAGTATCATGGCAAGTGGTTATCTCTTTTCATGTTTGTGTAGAGAAATAATTAATCAGGACATATAATATAGAGCTAACAAGGATAAATGAACCACCTAAAGGGGCCTTGGGACCAAATGTCAACAAGATGCTCTGGTGCCACTATTAAACCTATAGAGATATTATAATGTAATAGAAATGCACTCGCGCCTAAGTGAATACATTCTGCATAGCTGTATTGCAGCACAGCAAAGTGTGTATTGATTATTTCTACCAGTAATAGATACACTCTGCCATAATGTGGGGCATATAAAGATGGTCAAAGGAAAACAGAATAGTCATTCCTTAAGCTCCGATTTAATGTATCCTTGACTAACCTGTCACTAAAACTGTCTTTGCACTCTCACTAATCTTGTTAAATCAATAGTTAACCATATGGAAAAAACTAACTATCAAACTTTTATCCTGAGTACTTAGTCTGTCGGCTTGTGTTGTCTGGTGGTCATGTCTGGTGGTCACAAACTCATTTGACATAGATATATTTTCTTTGCAGACCTGACTTATGAGCTCACTGTTAGAAGCTCGGACCCTTCAGGTAAGCTCCCATTATACTGTATGTGGCTTCAGTGCACTGTACACACCCAGACACACCATCCACCACTGATATTGACGGCGCTATTTGATTTGATATTGACATCTAGTCGAAATATGATAGCTGGTGGACATGGAGTGAGCCATCCATTTGTGGTTTTATAAGTAATTCATGTTTTACCGTATGACAGAAGTAGTAAAGTAGAAGAGTAAATGTAACAGACTGTAATGAATAACTTAGAGATACCATTAAACAACTCTTGATTTATGTTGGTTTGAGTCTTGCTTCTTAAAAACACTTGCATCCCAGTTAGTATGCAGTTGCCATGGAATCATGAATATAGTGCTATTGCAAAAAAAAAAAAAAAGAAAGAAAAAAAAAAAATTCCAGGACTGAACATGAATGAATTATTTACAGTAGGGCAGCACCAAATACCAACAGTGACCTTAGTGACTGACAAATAAACATTACCTGCTTGGCACTGGCAGATGCTTATGAGTTCCAAAACCTTAAAAACTCATTTATACTTTATTTTAATAAGTTACTCAGTCATTTCTTTATATAAGCAGAAATGAATACAAACTAAAACAAAAAAAACCCAGTAATTTCAACACTGGCATCAGTGTTATTTATACAATCAGTGAATCTATGATTTTAGAATCATTGGTTTTGTATGTCAGCAGAAATTCAGTAACTTTTTCATTATTAATGAAATCTAATTAATAAAATTAAATGTTAAACACTGTTATTGCTTAGATGTTTAATTAAATGCATTTGGAAAAAGCCAAATAGTACCTATGAGGGTATTTTAACTCATCTGTGGTTATGTGTATTAAAATGCCACTACAAAAGGTGAATATTTCATTATGGTAAGACCTTATAACTTTACTTTTAAGAGAGTGATTTAATTCAGGGAAAGACCACAACAAGATAAGACCATTACTCTGTTGTGTGCAGACATTCAGGTTTTTTTCAGTGGACAGGAATGAGAGTGGAGGACTCCCAACGGTCTCCTGGTAACAAAGTCCCACACATTAAAACATTGCATTGTGGAATGCCCTGCCATTCATTAGTGGCCCTGCTATACATTGCCAGCTTCCCCTCCCCCATGTTACCATAATGTAGAACCAGACCCCTGTCCACTGTCTGTGTATAAGGGCTTAATGCACAGAACAGTACAGTCAGGGATGCACACAATTCTACTTTAATGTATTTACAGGATTTTAATGACTGCACAGACATATGTAACAGAACAGGAAGCATCAGTTCACACATCAGGTCTGATCAGTACTGTTAGGGCCTCCACTGAGACAATATCATGTTAGTGTGGGACATCACAGAGAATAGAGTGCAGGAAATGAGATTATCTGTCACAGCACTAATGCACAACCTGCTTAGCACAGAAGGGCTCAGCTGTTCTAACTGGGGTTAAAATCTAAAATGACCACCTCCCACATGCCATAAACTTAAGCAACAGTCATCATCATTTTTAAGGCAGTTTAGTAAATCAGTGAAAACAAGGCAGTCAGAGACAGCAGACCTCCATCAAGACTTAATTTTTCATTCACATGTGACGTGATGGAGCCATAGGTGTTGACCCTTCTGATGTCCGAAGGTGAGACCATGTGAATGAAAAAAACGCCAGATTCTATCTTGTCTGAATCCTAAGAAATTACCGCTTATAATTTAGCTGCGGACCTTCAGTGTGACCTTTGACCTTCATTGCTCCAAATTTAATGGGTTCTTCCTTGACCCATTATCTACCATTCCCAAAAGTTTCATCAAAATCCATTCAGACCTTTTTGCATAATCCTGCTGACAGACAAACAGACTCAAATTTAATAACTTATCCTTGGCGGAGGTTACTACACAAAAAGAGTTTTTACCCCACCCTCAAAGGAGAGAGGGGTATTGTTTGTGGTTCGGTTTGTCTGTCAACAGCTTTACACAAAAACTGCTGGTCCAATGTCCCTGAAATGTTCAGGAAAGGTACAAGGTGGTCTGGAATAGAACCCATTAAATTTTGATGAATGCAGGTCAAAGGTCACAGTCACCCAAAATGTTTTCACAATGATAAGAAATAGGGCAAATCAGGTAAAATGTGTGTGAGGGGGGCAGGGTTTATTGTGCCTGGCACCGCTTGTTTTGTAGATGTTCTATGATAATTGTATGGATATGCTGAGCAGGTTAATGCAGAGTCAGGGTAGCATTAAGCTAATGAAGGTCATGGGAGAGCAGTGCCCTTGCTGTCTACCATCACTGTAATATGAGATAGGTGCCCACTGCAGATGAGTCTCTATAGGATCAGACTGTCTCTCAGCTGACAGACTGTCCAGTCAGTGTCTGTGCATAATGTACTAATGATCGGTCTGGTCTGGGTGTGTGTCCCTGGCCATATTTAGAATGCACATTTGTATATATTATTCATGTCTTAGGGTTGATGTTTTTTTCAATATGCATGCACTATATATCATGTGTCTGCAGACAGTGGAGAGATCCGTTGCAGAGAGCTGCAAAGGAGGTGCGAGGAGTTGGAGGCCCAATTAAAGAAGAAGGAAGAGGAGAATACAGAACTGCTCAGGGACCTGGAGCAAAAGAACGCCATGATATCTGTCCTGGAAAACACGATAAAAGAGCGGGAAAAGAAATACCTGGAAGAGCTAAAGATGAAGAGCCACAAGTTGGCCGTTTTGTCTGGTGAACTGGAGCAGAGAGCAAGCACTATTGCATACCTTACCTCACAACTTCACGCAACCAAGAAGAAACTGCTGGCTGGCAGCTCCTCTGAGGCCAGCCCCAACGTCAGTCCAGTCACCTCATATAAGCCCACTCCCCCACCCCCCAAAGACCGGCAGCCTGAAACCCCACGGCGCCGCATGAAGAAGAGCCTCTCCCAGCCTCTTCACCCAGAGTTGACAGAAGTGTACCGACTGGGCTCAGACGGCAGGCGGGTGGTGCTGCGTGAACCAGTGGACGCCATGCCTGACCCCACCCCTTTCCTGCAGGCTGGGAAAGAGTCTCCGGAACCTCAGTTGGTGCGTGAGCGTCCTGCTGTCATCCCTCCCATTGTGTCTGAGCGCCCCCCGGTTTCTCCCCTCGGTGCTACAGCCAGCCCTCGACACAGCCCTGCCCGGGACCGTCAGCACAGGGCTCATGTGGGTGTGGCACACCGCATCCCTCATGGTACCCCTCCCCTTGCCCCACCGCAAGCAGAATTGGAGACACTGGCAGTGGACCAGGTCAATGAGGAGAAGGTTGTGCGGAAGCGCTCAGGAGTTGACAGGACAGTTTAAAACTGCAAAGCTAACATGCACATAAATGCACACATCTAACTGTATACCTAAACACGTACATTTAACTGCAGCAGCAGGAAGAAGCCTGACCCACTGTGTAGCCTGCTTTTTACGCAACACTGCAATGATAAAAAAAAAAAAGAACCTCCATATCATTTTGGTTATGGTATACTTCAAAGACTTTCGTTTTTCTTAAAGTACGGTAGAAAATGACTACTCAAAAGCATGCCAAATGTTTCTAATTTACCACCCACTGAGATCTTGTATCATACACATCTTGACCTTTTGCTTAGGCTTTCACTTCATTCTGTCCAATGTGGTGCATAAACCGAATTCTCAGCCAAATATCTGCATCAGTGCCTACTCAGTCGGCTCAACCATGCTCAAACTGTGTAGCATAGTTAAGGCTAATAGTTAACTCTACATATCTTTGTCTGCTCCATCTTCTCAGTCTGGACATCACAACGTATAAACCAACCATATATCAAGATGTCTGCAGCTGGCTTAGGATAGAATTGAAATGATTAAACTACTATTCCCCAAATGACTTTCTTTTTTGTGATATCAGTATAAATATGTTAAAGGCATGAGCCGCCTAATGTGCAATTTGAATTTTTTAGTTGTTTAATACAGTATAGGAAGTGATGGTAAGAGGATGCAAATGTACATGTGTGTAAGAGATTGTGTGCGTTTCAGAACGTCATAACCACTGAGAGAATTGAGATTTGGGTTAAACAATACTGACAGAAGGTATTTGTGATACCTGGGCATTTTTTTGAAACACTGTAATAGGACTTTGTGATATTATTAACTGTAATTTATAAAGCCTGTACATTTGTAATGATTTTTTTATTTATTGTTTAATATAGAAGACAGAAGAACACTTCAAATGTTGAAAGTAAATATTACTCCACTGACATGGTAATTATAACCACTAAATAACCTGCTTTTCACAGAAACATCACTGTTCCTTCAAGTATATAAATCAATACAATAAAGCAATGCCTTTTGATTTGGTGACTTTGTTCTTACAGAAACAAATGGGTGAAAAATGTTGAGCGACCGTGAACAACTTCACTTTAAATTAATTGATTTTGTTTATTTTTTAAATGGTATGTAGTTCAACCAAAGGGCCACTAGGTGTTCCCCTCTGACTACTGTATACCCTTAACCACTCCCAGAATAATCACCTCAAAAATGATATGACAAGAAGTAAAAGTGAAATTGTAAGGACAAAACAAAAGCAAGATGAACTACATCTTTAGGGGTTATGTTGATTCAATATGAAAATAAAAGTTCAGTGAATATTTAAGTGGTCAGGTAATCAAATATATTTTTCAAATATTGTTTTGATTCTTGTCTTCTAGAGTAATCCATCAAAATTGAACATGAACCGTTTCACAGCTCAGCAGTAACTCTTTTTTTTCCCCACAGATTTGAGTCTCCACATAGTAAAACATATTTCAATAGCCTTTTTTTTCTTTTTGAATAAAATGACTATGCCTGAACCTCCAAGTAAAAGTGGAATATCCTACATTTTAACTGTTTAGAACTGGTTTACATGTGTTTAGCTCAGGTTCCCAGTGGTAGTTTGGGTGGAAAATGTTAATGTCTATCAAATATGCCCCAAAACAAATGCAATTATTTCACTTTTTATTTAACAGCATGCCCAAGTGTATATATTGTTCATATAAATTATTACTTTTATATCAAAAGATTGTAGGCAAAGACAAAAACTGTGGCAACCTCAGCTCTATCCCCACTACACTGAATCATTGCCCAAGGAAATACAACAACATACAAATGATTAAAATAAATTTTATTTTCAGAAACATATGGTTAAACTCACTCAAGGTAGGCTTGTCTGTCCACACAGGTAAGGTCCAGTGAGATTTAATATAGTGGTTGTAATAAATCATTTGGCATAATATTGTTTCCTTTAGCTTTGTATTTACAGTTCAGAAGGCCACTTATTACACTTTACTGGACTCACAACAAATGACAAACATCAGCAAACATACTATAAAAGACAAACAGTGGTTCTGTCTTTCCTTGTAGTTACCACCAAGTAAAAACATTCCTTGTGATGGCATACCAAGGAGCACATTTTAAAGAGTTAAAACACCCACTTTTGATTTATTCACCTCTGCATCTCAAAGCTTAAGGAAAGGATCAAAGAAAAAAAAATATTTTTGGCATGCCTCCACAATAAAAGTACACTCATATTTAATCTATTGAAGAAAAGTGCTTTGTTTTATTATCTTAACACCAAGTCAAACACCCCAATAACAGCTGAGTAATTTCTAAATGACTAATTGCTAGTACTTTTTATGTACGTTTAAACCCTGCTGTCCATGAATGTTTACATTAGTTACCTTATTTATTTTTATTTCCTGAAAATGGCTTCCAGAAATGTAAGACCGTTTGTGCTAATATATGGATGCAGTCCCTTGAAACATGTTTTGTTCAGGCAATCATTGTGCAGGTGCTAACCTTTTGGCTGGCGAAGTTATTTTCTTCTGTTGAAGGCCTAGAAACAGAAATGACCATCTATTAATTATTACTTACCATTAAATCCATCTACAGATAAATAAACAAAGAACCAGTGAACAAACCTGAATCAATGAGGGTTAACTGGTTCAATTCTTGCTCCAGCTGCTCAGTGGTGATGTTCAGGTTGCTTTGAGGGACAGCCGGCAGAGAGCTGAGCAGGTCATTACCCATGAGGCTATGCTCTCCAAAGGGACGAAGTGGCTTTGATGGAACTTCAGGTAAACCTGAGCTAATATCAGTCTGTGACTCCTCCAACAAAGACTTTAGCTCTTCCTCCAGTTCATCCATGTCTTCATCTGCAACAGTGTGAAATGAATTTAGAACTTCATGCTAAACAAAAGAACAAAACACTCAAAATATAACTCTGGAGTGACATACCTGCACCAGTTACACCACTTGAAAGTGTCTGGTTCACTTCATCTTGAGTGTCACACAACTGGAAAATGATGGGGAAAAACACTTAGTCTATGATGCACATAAAGTGGTAAAGATAAGATTTTGAACTCACCATGGGGGAATCTCACGGTTGCCCATCAGATTGCTCAGAATATTTTAAATAACTATATACCTCCTGGATTTGATCCACAAGGCTCTCAGCACGTTCCACAGTCACGTCCTTGAGAGAGAGTCGCAGAGCACCCACACCAGCCTGATACGCTTGCATAACCTGCAAACAATCCAATGCATTCATTACACACACACAGACCACTGACAGAAACATGACATTAGAATTGAAGCTGAAGAGTTAAAGTCACAGACATAAGCGTTAAAGCTTGGACTATGCGTTAGGAACAAAATTTTATATCCGGTGAAAATGATTTCATATCCACAAAATACTGCAATATGATCATTTGTGCAAATTGAATCAAGATAAATGCAATTTCTGATATCATTTTTAATTAGTATCACACAATGGCACACACACACACACACACACACACACACACACACGACAGATGGACAGCAAACACAAGAGTAAACAAACCCACACCGAGACAGAACTAAATTAATACAAAAATACCAAAAGCCTTTCCAGTTATAACTAGCGGGGTGGGTGGTTGAGTTTATTCTAGTGCCCCCATATGGTTTGCATGTTTTTAAATAAAAAAAAAAAAAGAGAACCATTCCAAAGCATAACCAATACATGAAGCAAAAAATATAAACACACAATGCATTTGTAGAAGATGACACGTGCTGCCCAAAAGCAGCTCATGATGTCTAATGTAAAACATAGTTAATTCTCTTGATTTGTAAACAAACGTGTCCATCTCTGCACGTGCTCAGTGGTCCACTGATTCCACCCTGAACGCAGCTGTAGCATGTCCACATGTTGCTCAAACCGCACTAACAGTGTATTGTCCTTATACTGGGGACAATAAAGGGAGACCTTAAAAAGTCACATATCCTCAGATGTCATCATGCTACAGATATCGCAAATTATGTGGGAATGGTTCTGGAACAGTTCTGGAATGTATAACCTTCATAGAAGTGTGGAAGAATATTCTAAGGGCCACTGTTGAACTGTCAACTTGATGAGAAGACAATGTGTCACTCTATGGGAAGCCAATGGTGGACACAAGATATCGAGTTGTGATTTCTTTCAGCTGGCCCCCACCGTGTCCACCGTGAACGTCCCCATATGCCAGACACCATTATCATCTGTTAACGGACAGTATTCTGTACCATACTGATCAACAAAATAAATTGTGTGATTTCATATATTGTACAACACCTAGTGCTATTCAAATCAATTAAAAGAGGCACATGGTGCACTTATATTTTTGCTCAGTGTAAATTGCAAATCCTTTTCTAGATATAGTTTGGAAACAGAATCATGGCAGGAAGCTCCTGATCCCTGTTGTTCCATCTTCAGGATTAGTAAAAAAATTCTAAAACACAATATATAGCTATGCAGTATATTACATTGTCACATCTCTCCCTCTCTGAACCTGCTTTATCCTCACTAGGGTCACAGGCGGGGTTCACCCTGTATGAGTCTCCAGTTCATCTCAGGGCTGAACATATATAGACAAACAATCACTCTCACATTCACACCTATGGGAAATTTTGATTAACCAATCAAACTATCAGTGCATGTGTTTGGATGGTGGGAGGAAGCTGGAGTACTCTGAGAAAACCCACACAGACATGGGGAGAACATGTAAACTCCACACAGAAAGGTCCCACTGACTGGTGTTGGAATTGAACCCAGGACCTTCTTGTTGTGAGGCACAAGTGCTAATCACTGCATCACCATGTTGGCCATCCTGTCACACCATGGAAGCTTATTTGGTTTCTTACCATTTTATCAGTCTGTGACTGAGCTATTCGGTCCAGAATTCCTCTGATAGACTCCAGTTTGGTAAACAAGTTGTCTGCCCTCTTTTCAACCCTCTTACGACCTCTCAAACATCTCAATGCCTGTGAAATACAGTAAATATAAGCAAATAAACAAACTGCTGTGGAGTATGTAGGTGCTTGTGATAAAATGGAAATCAACTTTTAGACTTAGCAGTAACCTGAGGTTTCTTCCCTTCTCGAAGAAGAACCCTTGCTTCCTCTTTACATCTGCACAGAGATAAATCCAAACCAGATAAAGCAAACCACATATCACATATAAATCTAACTCAAACCATTGGGATACAATGTCTAAAATAATAATAATAATAATAATAATATGGTCTGATAAATACAAATTGTAGAATGGAACACTTCTTTATGTAACTTTTACTTCAGAGACAATGCAATCTGAAAAAAAAAAATTATATCATGAAGTGATTTTCAT
The DNA here is from genome assembly GCA_020466265.1 of Siphamia tubifer. NCBI lineage: Eukaryota > Metazoa > Chordata > Actinopteri > Kurtiformes > Apogonidae > Siphamia > Siphamia tubifer. Next base: position 27,863,389 of record CM035791.1, on the reverse strand, counting down.
TTTCATTATAAACATAAACAATCAAGTTGATGTACTTGTCAGCTTCTAGACTCAGCTTCTCCACTCTCTCTCCCAGCAGCTTCTCACTGCGCTGCAGCTGATAGATGCCAATGTCCACATCATTGACTGGAGACACACGATCCTGCCCCGTCTGACAAAATTTAACAATCTGAGAAGAGGACATGTAAAAATAGATTAAACATGGCAACTCAGAAAATGTAGAATTCTGACAAAGTTTTCTCCCAAATACTGGCCTAAAAAGCTTCGACTGATTGAATGAAACTCTAGTGAAAGACTATTCAAGTAGAATTACCTTTTCACCATCGTGTAATGAAACCATCACTTGTTTGTCCCTCTGCAGCTGTAGCAGTGCCATGCACATGGTACTCTCATCTGCACACACACCTGAAGAGAGGCCACGGAGTTCTTGAAATGACAGGATGGAGCGGCTTGCAAATTCACTGCTTCGATATGCCCCAAGTAACTCTGCTGCTTTGGCCTGGAGAAACATACACATAGCTGATCTTGATTTATCTAAATACCTTAACACCAATTTAGCAGAATTAGTTTATAAATCTCATCATTTGAATATCTACAAATCCACAATGGAATACTTAAAAACTATTGTGACAAATTAAATATCACTTCAGACATGTACAATTAGATTTATACAACAACAGATCAACTGAACACCATGAGGGTTCTGTGGATATCTGCTGATGGATATACAAGATAAACTTAAAATATAACTGCAACAATGGATTATTGAAATGTATGGCATGACCATTTTAAATTGTATGATGATATTACATTTATATTTTTATATATATATATATACACACACACACACACACACACACACATATACACTTATTGTATGGTATCATCATTTTAAATTATGTATATTTTATACTTAAACAGCAATGTTACGGAAGAGTCCAACTGGGGACTGGAGCTGAGAATTAGAACCATCTATAAACTCCATATCCATCACATCAGCTGCAAACTTGAACTATGTTTGATTGAATTGTCCCCATCTAATAAATATATTAAATTAAATAATGACTAGCAACAAAGATTATGACAGTTGGCACATATAATGGGAATTATTATAGCAGAAACATAGAGGTCAAAGTACATTATTATGTCAAAAAAGAAAGTGAAATAATGGAAAGGAAAATAAAGTTATAGCAATTGTATATTACAATTTATACCAGTAAAAAGTATATTGTGGATATTAATTCGCCACTCTAGATAAATGCATACTTTAAACTAAGATAAATCATATTATAGATGTACATAGGATAATGATAATGTTTCACAAACCTTAACCAGTTCAATTACAACGAATGACTCCCCCAAAGGCACACGGCTGCTACCCAGAAGAGTGGAGAAGGTCCATTTTAGTGGCTTTACCAGCAGGAGGCCAACACCCCAGGACAACCAGCCACAGTCCATATTGGCAGCAAACTCTGACTCCCTCTGGATCTTCCCACATCTGGTAGAAGTGACATTAAATCTCACACAAACCGACTCAGAGAACAGTCAGAGAAAACAGAGTAAACACTTACCTAGCCATGGACTGGACGACAGTACCCAAACCCAGCGGGGACTTCTCTTTCCTCCTGAAGGTTTTATTCAGATCCTGCAGGTTGACGCACACAGAGCCTCGGTCCCTGCAGGTCTGGAGGATCAGACCGCTCCAGAAGTCCATCTTGCTGTCCCAGTCTGTCGTGTTGACATCTCGGTTCTCCTTGAAGTCCGAGAACAAAAAATTCATCCGCTCATCGTCATCCCACTCAGGTGGCGGAGTCATTTTAGTAGATTTAAACATTTGTAAAACTCTAAACCTTAACTGGACCCGTTTTTTAAGTATAGTACCAGACAGTAGGTAGTTAGCTTAGCTTGTCCGGACAGTTAGCTAACATGTAAAAGCAACTTACACTCTCATCTGAAACGATAACCCTGCTTTACGCTCGCAATAAATAGCAGTAAAATATCCTCTAAGGAAGAAAAAATATAGCATGTGTGCTCCGTGTCATTGCTACCTTTCCGGAGCAAACCCTCATTTCACCATGATGCATTAAAATGTGGCTAACGTGAGCTAGTTATCGTTAACATATCACATATCAACAACACATAGTCGCGCGTGTTTTGATGTTGTGAACCAAGCGGAAAGGCGGTGCTAAAGTTTCGAGTGTCATTATACTGTAACTCCACCTTGGCAGACATGCGAGTACACAAATCAAATGCCTCAAAAACTTTGCTTGTAATGACCACGTTTGCACCTTTTGTGCGCACACATTCCACTACTGTTCCATCCAATAACAGGTTAAAAAAACAACAACAAACATCTTACATACATTTTACAGAGTTTGTGTATAAAATCAGCAAGCTTAGAGCATTTTAAAAGAGGCTAACACTATTGCAACATAAACGTATATTCGGCAGATTTTCACAATAGTATGTCTAAACAAAAAGGATTTAACTGCTTTTAATAAAGTATATTTAGGTTATTTAAGTCATATAGGTGCGTCATTTTTCGTCATCATACACAGGGGCCTGTAGCTTGAGCTGCAGCCCAGACATTGGAATCTCTTTTTAATGTTTTTTTTTTTTTTTTTTTTTTTTTTTTTTTAGAAAAAGGGTTATTAAAATGCGATTTTATGGTTCCAATTTCTGTGCAAAATAATTAACATTAACCTGTATTATGTTCCACTGGACAACAGATCACTTTATTTTTTGTCTACTTTACAAGTTTAAATATAGTGTATGTAAGTGTTTTCAAAGTGCTTTCTGTACATTTACAAATTTGATTGATATATATAGTACAAGGAAAACAACAATCATCTATATGTCAATAAATAAAACAGCTTTTGAATATTTATTTTAAATAATAAACTACAGCAACTGCTTTGATAATTTCATTTTGATGTTTTGTTTAATACTCTGGTGAATAGGAATGCTAGCTGGTTCTGCTATTGGCCAATTATCAATCTATATCTTACTAACTGTGCCAGTACAACCAATGAATATGACTTAATAATGCCACAAGAATAGCGTATCATTGCAGTCTATTTTATTTATACCCTACGTTTATTTTTTTTTTTAAACATATACCAGATGCAATAAGGGAGTCAGAGACACCAGACCTCTGCCAAGGTTTGATATGGTGTCATATGACTTCCAAATATGACGTGCCATGGGTGTTGACCCATCTAATGTCCAAAGGTGAGACGATGTGAATGCAAAAAACATGAGATTCTATGTTGTCTGAATCCTGAGATATTACCAGTGATGTGTTTTAGCTGTTGACCTTGAGTTCGACCTTGACCTTTGACCTTCATTGTTCAAAATCGAATGGGTTCTTCCTTGACCCATTATCTGTCATTCCTGAAAGTTTCATCAAAATCTGTTCGGATAAAGACAGGACATTTGATTGGTCTTCAGATGAGGCTGAACATACAGCTTTGGAGCCCTCTGGTGGTGGTGGTGGGGTGGGGGGGTCTAGTTCAGCTACAGCTAGAAATGGCTCTGATAGTTATATTAGTCATTTATGATAATTAAGTTCTATTTAATTACTGATGGTTTTACAAAACAAAAAAACGTAAGTCATTTGTGTAAATAACCAAACTATAAGGATTAAACAAGTTATTGCAAGAGGTTATGTATATTTATTTTGTGGTATAACTTCAACAGAAGTTTCACTGAAACTCAAACAGGAAAGGAAATAAATATTTGTGAAAAATCTGACAATGTAAATATGAGATAATAGAAGACATTATCATTAACAGTTATGTACGGCAGGGACCATATATAGTGAGGATGAATTACCTGGGGGTCTGCTGTGGTACATAAGGTGCATTAGTGATGCAGGACAATGGACACTGTTAGGACCAGGCCTGAGACTGACATTGGTCCAACAGACAAACAGATCAGTCATGGTGGTTGTGTGTCCTGGAGCATACAGGGAATATTCCACATTTACTAGTCCAACTCCCGCAGCATTTTAATCCTATTGCACTGTACAGTAGTGGACCAAAGTATATTGTAAGTTATTTGTTGAGCCTTACAGTAAGAGTTTAGAAACTTTATTTGTCATGTGTTAGTGTTTATATTTTTCCCCATGTTAATTTTGTGATGAACCATGTGGTGGGAAAAATCCCTGGGTGAAAAATGAATGTCCTTCACTGTCACTGACTGTTTACTTTTAAAATAAATAATGCAACAATTATTGCATTGACTACAGCATTTTGGCTCAATCAGTAATACTAATCTAAATATATTTGACCAGTAATTGAAAATCTGCTCCATATGGGTCTATAAATGATGATCTGATGGTCGAGCAGCAGTCATTTAGGTTCAGCTGTGGTTTTCTGGTGTGCAGCTGAGCTCAAATTTGGTGCTTTGTCAGTCAGTCTGAGCTGAATATTCTGCCCATGTTTACTTGTGAAGTCAGGAAGTAGACTGTGAATCTAAGGTCGCATCAAAATCCACCAGAATGTAGGAAATCACATTCACTGAATCCAAACCTTAGCCCTGTTTGTGCTTTACTGAATGTAGCATAGGTATTGTCTATCTTCAGCATGCTGCCCCACCAACAGAAACATTCAGGGGGAAACATGACACCAATCCAATTACTTAAACCCAAGCCACCCTCTTGTATGGCTGCATACAGCACAATTGTGGTCACACCCACCAAATGTCACTCCAAGGGTTTTTGAGAAGTTAGCAGCCCTGCTATATACATTGAAAACATCACCTTTACCATCACTTTTATCATTTGTTTTCTGATTTATATTATTTAAGTATGTACAATTTAGAATTTTAAATGTTTGAGATATATATTTGATTTCTTTTTTTTAAGTTCTACAAAAATGATATGTAATAAATGTATAATATTGAGTAAAAACAAGCGTATGAAACATGCTATAACACTGAAGTAAATATACATATTTTTCCACCAAAGATTTTCAGTTTTATTTGGAGATCCATGCATTGTTAAATCAACAAACATGTTCTATATGTTGTTCACTTGAAATGTTTTTTTTTTTTTATTTTTTTTTTTTACATTTATCAATGATGGGATTTCATTCTTATTTTTGTCATCCACTATTACAAAAGCTTCACAGCCTCAAACGCCAACACTCAGCTTTAATGAGAAAGACTAGAGTGTACCAAATTCATAATATGTCTGGTAGTAATTTCAGATGTTCTTATAACCTGCTGACAGTGTAAAAGAACCTCTAAAATTACTGCAAACGTTTACTTTTAGGGCATCATCACTGACAACATAAGTCTTTTAGGGGCCAAAAGCAGGATTTAATTGCTTCCTGCTTACCCAGGTGCAAATTTACATAGCAAAACATTAAACAAAGGGTATGATTTTACATTAAAAACATAAAATAGTATTAAACTTTCTTATAACCATAAATAACATGTCTGATTTTGTCTCAAGGTTTATAATCAATTCTTTTTATCACCAAAATATCCTTGCATGTCCAAGTCTTAAACTTGGGTACTAAAACTGTAGGCTGTATATACTAAAATAGAATGTTTGCAGACATACATTCTGAATAAAATTGATCACAATTTTGTACATTTACATTTTCCGGGGGGGTGTCAGGTGACAGGCTGGTTCTTAAAATAATTATTTAATCATTTCAGAACACATTTCATATCCAAAACAGGCACCATATATGAACAAAAACATAATAAGGATGTAAGGTATTGCAGTGATACATATTGCTTTTTTTTTTTTTTTTTACACAGTTCAAATCATTTTCACAATTTCATGCAAGAATCTTCACAGATACATGAAATTTAGGAGAAAAAAAAACTCCATAGCATTCAGTCTTATTTGTTAATAATCCAGTAGATGTACATGCACATCATTTTCACATTAGTTAGGTGCATAATACAATATCATAATCCCCCCAAAAAGATGTATGAGGATGAAAGGAAGCGGAGATGTTGCAGTAACGTGGCGGCACTTACACTGACATGTTACTAATGCTGTGTTAAAAGATTTACTTCAGATGTTAAAGGATAGTGCATAAAAATAGATCAAACATTCATTTAATTATTTGCCTCACTTAAAATGTCAGATAAAATAGCAAACCGTCAGTTACATGGCTTCAACATTTTGCAGTTTTTCCATTTATTTGGCACATATTCATATAGTGTATATTCAGACACACCTCTCTTCCCTTTGACAGGAGCATGTCTACTTGGCACTGAGATCCACCACCAGGTGCTGGTATGCCAGGGTGTTACCTTTGAAGCTGGCAGCCAGCAGAATGTCCTTGTTGTCAACAGATACTAAGCTGAAAGCCCGCGGAGCTCTCATGTTGAGCTCCTGGAATGGCTTAAAGCGCTGTGTGAGGTCATCCCACAAATATACTCTGGAGAAGGAGAAATCACTCCCAAGGATGAGGTACTGGCGGAGACCAACTGTGAAAGGATACACTGCCATTGAGCCCCGAGAGGGAAGAGTCTGGATCTCCACAAAACGCTGCCCTTCCCAGCGGAGGATCTTGGAGTCACCAATGAAGCGTGTCAGGCAAAGGTACAGAACTCTTCTGACCCAGAAGTGCTTTACCATCTGCACATCAGCTAACTCTGTGATTAAAGAGTGGAATGCAAACTGCTTCTGGTTACGGTTCCATTGGTAAACCACCGGGGGTTGGGAGGCACTGGATAGGATGAGGTGAGGCTTCCCCCCAACATCCAGAAACTCCACATGGGTATCCCGGTGCCAGGGATGGAGGGATTGGTGTGAGTAGAAACCATTGCTGTTCCACCGATAGATGCTGGTGGAGCCAGCCTTGGAACTGTCTGCTACCACAAAGTACCACTCTCCATCCAACTGGAAGGTCTCCACAAAGTTGGGCTTCCTCACACGGGTGGTGTCAATGTCTTGGATCTTTACAAAGCGGTGAGGGTCTTCTTCCCACCTGAAATCACAAAAAGCCAGATTATTATTATTATTATTATTATTATTATTATTATTATTATTATTATTATTATTATTATTATTATTATTATTATTATTATTATTATTATTATTATTATTAATAATAATAATAATAATGAGAAAAGCACCCCAAGAGCGCAAACCTCCGCCAGACCCCCCCCCTTCGAATGAACATAGGTCCGCCAAGGAGGTTATGTTTTTCCCAGAGTTTGTTTGTCTGTTAGTTAGCAAGATAACTCAAAAACTTATGGATGGATTTTGAGGAAATTTTCAGAATGTATTGGGGGTGTCACAAGGAACAAATGATTTAATTTTGGTGGTGCTCCTGGATCCTGGATTCTGGATCACTTTGAAATTTTACATTGCTGTAAATGGAGAATACATTTCAAAGTGATCCAGAATCCAGGATCACCACCAAAATGTAATAATTTGTTCCTTGTGACACTCTCAACACATTCTGAAAATCCCCCCCCCCCCCCAGATCACCATCAAAATCTATTCATTTCCAGATCTACCCATTACCAACCTACCCTGAGAATGTCATCAAGATCCGTCCATAACTTTTTGAGTTATCTTGCTAACTAACAGACATTCAATGCAATTTTGTATCATATTTTCACTTACATTTTTATGTTGCAATTTTACAACATTTTGCTACAGTCACTTTTAGTAAGGTACACAACATCACTATACTGTTGAGAAATTTAGTTTTGTTTTTTTAGATTAAATTTCTTAAACAACAAAGGCAAAAATACAAGAAAAATACATTTAGAGATATATGATTTTCACTGGACATAATAGGAGGAAAATTATCAATAAAATATACATTAAAAGATTTTGAGATGTAGTGGAGTAACAGTGTAAAAGAGCATGAAATGGAAACATTCAAATGAAATATATTTCAACCTCAGCATTTGAGAAAACTTAGCTACATTCTACCAATAGAGAAATCAAATACAAAGTTAAAGTCTCACTTGTAGATATGAGATCCACCAAACAGCTGAGCCACAACCATATATAGAGTGTTGTTTATAACCACTGGTTTGCAGTACACGGCAGAACGAGCTGCAGGACAAACAGAAAGAATAAAAAGACAATTACAGTATATTGTTTTCATTATTAGTATTGTATGGTGAAGGTTTTAGATCAGGGGTCTCAAACTGATTTTCTTCAGGGGCCACATTCAGCCTGATTTGATCTCCGAAGGACTGGACCAGTAAAATGAAAACATAATAACCTATAAATAATGACAACTCCAAATTTTAGTCATTGTTTTAGTGGAAAAACCCCCCCATGAAATTATGAAAATACTCTTATAAATTATCCAAATACAAAAAAAGTTACATTTCATGAAGAAAAAAAAGGACAATTTTAACAATATTCTATGTGTTTTATTATGGATCAGTTCTACAAAGACACTAAACTCTTAGTAACAGAAGCAGAAAATGGTTCAAATTGTGTCTAATTTGTTCAGGTTATTCACATTTTATTGTTCCAGGATATTTTGTAAATGTAAATATTTTCATCATTGAATTTTTTTATATTTTTTTTTGCATTAAAACAATGGCAAAAATTTGAAGTTATCATCATTTATAGACAAAGAAAAAACTGAGAAGAAAATATGGAGTAATTTAATAGGTTATTATGCTCTTCATCCCACGAGACACATGTTTGAGACCCCTGCTCTAGATGCTTTGAGTACTTACATGTGATATTATGAAACTTTCTGAAAAGCGTCTCCACATGATCCCATATGTACAAGGTGCAGAACCCAGAATCAGGCTGAGCAAAGGCCACAAACTGATCTCCATTGAACTCATAGGACTCCGCAGATACAGAATGGAAAGGGAAGGTTTCATAAACAGCAAAATCTACAAGAAGAGAAATAACTGTCAGAGTTTAGAATTCATTTTTCTCACACTGATGCCTTTTGCAACAAGACAAGGTTGAAGGTGACACCTGCACTGATGCAGTTGAAATCTCGTGGCGTGAGATCATGAACTCTGCGTCCCTGGAACTCAAAGGGGCTGGCGCAGTAGATCGCAGGAACAGAAGTGTTGGTGTTTTCCATCCAGTCTACAAGCCACTTAATTTTACAGTCACAGTGGAAGGAATTCCCACGTAAATCTCTGAGTAACAGGCGAAGAAACAAAATGTTTTTGATGTCCAGAGCGAAAGTACAGAACAGACAAAAAAACTAGACAAAAGAAGTTTCAGGTACAATCACACACTGCAGTAAAACAGTCTTTACAGAGGTGTGTGGTATTCTACTGAGCCCTCAGGGAAACCAAACCACTGTTTTTCAGTCACAGATTGTAGGGTCAGACTGCCAGGGAGGTAAACACACTTGTGATTTCAGAGTAGGTGTACTTACAAATCTGTGAGGATGTCTAGATGTTTAAAGAGATCTCTAGGCAACTGTTGCAGGTTATTGTTTGACAGAGATCTGAAAATATTCAGAAGAAAGAAATGCTTGTAATTATCCAAAATAATATTTTTCCTCTGCCCCTCTTTATTCTTATTCTCATTCTCATTCTCATTCTCATTCTCATTCTCATTCTCATTCTCATTCTCATTCTCATTCTCATTCTCATTCTCATTCTCATTCAAACCCCGCCCCCTCACAAACATTTTACCTTATTTGCCTTATCTCTTATCACTGCAAAAACACATTTGGTGAGTATGACCTTGACCTTTGACCTACATTCAACAAAATTTAATGGGATCTATTCTGGACCATCTTGCACCTTTCCTAAAACTTTCATGGAAATTGGTCCAGTAGTTTTTGCATAAAGTTGCTGACAAACAGACAAACAAAAAAATGAAACCAAACCAAAAACAGTACCCCTCTCTTCTTTCAGAATAATGATTAAACCTCGGTCTTCACTTGATTATCCAATACGTTTGTATCTATTTTAACTGCACGCTAACAGTACTGTGACACTTAGCATCATACAAGCTTCAAGGTTAACAGTAACTCACAGATGTGTCAAGGATTTCAGGCCTCTGAAGGTGTACTTTGAAAGAGCCTGGATGTCATTATTTTCAATGAACCTGAGAAAAGAACAAACCAAACTCAGAAATTACTTGTGTAGTAGTCAAGTCCATAATAAGCAGTTAACAATTATTATTATTATTATTACATGAGTAAACCTTTTGTTTTTGTGGCACAAACATTTTAAATGTTGGTTGAAGAACAAAGTTATGGTGAAAACAAATGAAGGACATTCTATAATAATATTTCCATTTTAAAGTAACTGCACTGCTTCCATAGTTGTGATTACTGTTGTAAAAATGAGATGCTGACCGTAGCCAGACTACAGAGGTTTGCATGTCAGCATCATTCGATCTAACCTTGTCTTTGTTTTGTCTATTAACAGAGGAAGGCATAGAGTATGTGCAATCTCTCTGGAACTGGCTGTGTATGAAATGATGTCCTTATTAGCATTCACAGCAGGTAGTGTTGGTCATGGCAGTGATGCAGAGGTCTGATGGTTGGGCTGCAGCCAGAGCCACATGGCGAGGAGCTTGGGGCATGGCCATCGCTGAGAGCTGCACACTCCAAGCCATCAGCTAACTACTTTCTAAGGCCCATCAATTCAGAAAATGGCATATTCAGCTTTATCACACTACAGAGGCCAGCAGGCCTTCAGTCGTAGGAGGATTTATTTTCAGTTTTACTTGTGGAGTTCTTTGCCATACTGCAGAATCTAACCCTGAAATCTTTTGGCCCAATCTGACCTTAGATGAGTAAGTGATTTTTTTTATTTCACCTCACAGGGAAATAAAGGTGCTGTAAATAATGCTGCACAAATATAGGAAATACATAGAGAGAATGAGTGAAAATAATCTATGCTTTTTGAGGGAAAAATTATGTTATTATTGTTATTCTCATTCTCATTGTTATTCTTCTTCTTCTTCTTCTTATTATTATTATTACCATCATCATTATTATCATTATTATTCTTATTATTATTAGTAGTAGTATTAGTATTATTATTATATCTCACATTACACTGAAATTCAACAAGATTCATCAGCCTGTATTTAACAACACAAAGTGAGACACTCACAAGTACTGCAGGTGTGACAGACCAGCGAAGGCATCATCAGCAATCATTGTAAATGTGTTGGAGTTTAAGAGCCTGTAAAAAGGAGGGGGTCATAAAATTACTCTAATGAATATTTCAAAGTAGAGCTGGAACATTGTTATTTTAATACTTAATGTTTTAGATTTGCCTCTAGGTGTATGGAGGGATCCTTTAGAAAAGGAGTGAATGACCTACATACAGAAATGATCAAATCCCTAATATTTTAGAAAGTATCTGCCGGCTAAAGAAAAAAAACAAAAAATAAAAACAAACATATCAGAATTTACACGTTCTAATATTTGTAGACCAACACACAAAGTCAAATACACACACAAACACAAGCTCATGATTGCATTGGAGGAGATAAACAGGCCTTTGTATGGCAGAGCAGAACTGAAGGGAGTCAGTCATTGGCAATGACACTGATACAGAGCCACTTTACTCTTATTACTGCTATGTCACCACTGTCTTCAATAACCATTCATTTCACGAAGCTGAAGTGTTGTCATTGTCACTGCAAAACAAAAGATGTCTGCAAGTACTACAGTACCAGTGTGTGGAAAAAATACCTGATATGAAGTAATAGGACTAGATAAGACATTTATGGTGTAAGAAAGATGCTAAATGAAAAGTTTGACATATGAAGAACTCACAGGAATTGAAGTAAGTGTAGGTGTGAGAAAGCTCCCTCTGGGATCGTATTGAAGGCTGCGTTCACCATTGTCCTGTTTGGGGAAATAAATGCATTATTGTACATGACAAAAAAGTGAAAATACCTAAATAAATCTTCTCCTAAACACATGGCTGTCCTTGCACTGTGAAGTTCAAGGAAGGTGAAATCTTAAAAAAAAAAAAAAAAAGTAGGACACATAACTTCCTTCTTCACATCAATACTACTTCTAACGAGGACACCTCCAGTAGTGTGCTCTAGAGCCCCTCCTTAATATTCATTGCACAAGTAAAAGCAATAAGTGCTGGTGTCGATATGAGATGAAAGTGAGGACCTCATGACCTTGTAAACAGAACCTTCCTCCATAAAGTGTTAAGCTTTCAATTCCATTAATTGTGCTCCATTTACTTATTCTTCAAAATTAAATGCCTCAGAGGAGAAGCAGGTCTCTTGCAGTGAAAAGGGGAATCTATAGTTAGTATTCCTCCCTTGAGTTCTTCTTACTGCTGTGCTCCTTCAAATAAGTTCAGCATATGGCAGAGGACCATTATCAGTATTATGTAATGCAGTGTGCTGTACCATTATCTGCAACTAGAGTACAATAAAAGCAGCACAAGAAAATACAAATACCTGACACACACACACACACACACACATTCACACATACAGACACACACACACACACACACACACACATATATATATATATATATATATATATATATATATATATAAATTCTCTTCAGTTATTCAAATCAAGCAGGGTTTAGTGCATCATTACATAATGGGAGCTGACATCAGAGATGCAGCCATCTGTACCAGCCTGCATACTGACTTCAGACAGGTTATGAAAAGATGCTTAAATGCTGTCCTGAAGAGCAAATCCATACATGAGTTTTTCACTCACAGAGATATGATTCCAGGAGGGAAACTCTTGGGGATAGCCTTAGTATCCACACAGAAGGCACTGTCTTTGGTGCAGGAGCAGGTCGCAGGGCAGCGGGGTGTCTTGGGGGCTCTCCTGGCATTTGATTCCCTCGGAAGGAACAGACACAGGAACAGAAGAGTCAAACATATGAGCCTCATCCATCGTGGTCCAAACTCCAGCATCCTTGAACAGTTGCAAAGGGGATCCGTGTGGCTGAGCTTCTTGAAGTTTCTTGTCAGTGGCGAGTGTTGGTTTATTTAGAGAGGTGGTGGTCAGCGTGTCTACAACCCCAGCAGTTTGGATAATGCTGAGTGAAGACTTGAGAGAGATAGCATGAGAGATAGGAGTGGGTGAGAGAGAAAAGAGGGAGGAGGATGAGTAAGGGTAGTTGTCTGTATCCTTTGCGGGTGTGGGTGCTCTGCAGCTTCTCTGGCTCGGTGTTACCTCTCTGTGTCTCTGACAGGATCTGCTGCGATAGTGCACACTGCAGGAATGATGAGCAGGGCTGTTTTCTCAGCACAACGACCTGTATGCAGCGCCGCTGAACTGACAATGAATAATTTACTATCACACACACAGAATGCTTTTAAACAACAGAGCAGAGAGAAGAGATGGAAGGAGGACTCACATCAGTGCTGATCAAACATCATAGTCTGAATGTGTGCATATTTTTAAGATTTTTAATCAAATGGCAAACTGCTGCAGTCAGGAGAAGGCATTTGTATGCATTCATTTGTGATTTGTGGAGTAGTGGTTGTTTGTGTAGGTGAAATGTGGAAGATTCTGGCAGTTTTTGATCTCTCACCAATAGAAGAAGAAGATGAAAAAAATTATATATTCAGAAATGTTTTTCTTATACACACACACACACACACACACACACACACACACACACACACACACACACATATATATATATATATATATATATATATATATATGTGTGTGTGTGTGTATAAGAAAAAATTATTAATATAGAATTTCTTATGAATATTATATTTTTTTATTCGATAAAATAAAGAAGAAAACAAAAGGTTTCAAAGTATCCTCAGCCCCAGCACATAAATAAAATAATATAAAGTAATTATTCAACTCTGACTGAATGCAATTAAATATTCCTTACTTTTAGAGAAAAATAAATGTAGATCTTGTGCTGATTTTTTTCTTGCACATACAACAGATGAGCATTTCACACTCTTGAAAATAACAGTGCTGCAGTGCTGCAGTATGACACCAGATGGCGCTGTTGTCCACAATATAAAGTGCATGTTTGAGAGGTCGCTTGGCAGAGAGGCTGGATCTCTTTGGTGCCAGGCATTGCCAGCCTTCCCTCACAAGGATTCTGTTGTCACAGTTAGTCTGCCATCAGCCTGTGGCCCAGGTCTCAGCACATTGTTCACAGTCCAGACAGGTCAACAGCTGAGCCACAGCACAGACCAAATATTAGGACATAACATCTATCATTTTATCAGGTTGTATTTTATGTTTAAAGTTGTGTGTTTTCTGATGAACACTGTAAGCTCTAACCATGAGTGTCATTGTGATGAAAAAAATAAGAAGATCTAAAACCTACTATACAGCTTCATTTGAAGTCTTTTAGATCTGTTTTTGTTCCTGGAGTTTGATGTTGATCAGTGATCCAAAACATTTGGCATTTTTAAATAAACCGTCTTTCCCTCAAAAACTGACTCACTTACAAAATTATGGGTGTTGTCTCTTTGTCTTATACACTTGAGAAATGCTATTTCCTGTGTGGCAGGTATTTTTTGGGGGGGTTTATTTTCTCTGGCTTGTGTGTGTCTTTAGTGTTTTTGTTCCGCTTGTATGTGTGGATTCATGTAAGTTATGCTCTGTAAGGAGCAGTTAATGCCTGAGCTTACTCCTCACTGAGCTCCACCCAATCCAAACCTCCGGTGGGAAACAGTATAATTGCATGGCATAGAGAACGAGCATGAAACAGCAGCTGGAAGACTAACATACCCTCTCTGTGGAGCTCAGGAATCTGAATGACTACTGAGATATTAATCCACTATTTTTCCGTACATGTATAGTTACCAAATCACAGGTTTTAATCTCAAACACTATTTTGAAAAAATGTGTTATCAGTAAACACATCAAAGTACAGATAATTCTACCATAAAACCGTAGTTTATTACAGGCATATAATTAACATACTTTACATAAATAGTAGAAGCAAATCAGTCTTTAAGGCTCAAAAGATGGATTTTCGGACTGGGTGTGCAGCCTCAGCACATCTCACAGTCAGGTATAGCATTAACAGCTGTGACTGTGCTGCCTCATTTCATATCAACTTTTCAAGTAATAAAAGAAAGTTCAGCCAAGTTACCACTCTGTCTAAGAGCTTCACATCAGATGGAAAACTTGGCCAAGCCGAGTTTGGCAAAAAAAAAAAAAAAAAAAAAAAAAGTGCTTGTATCTCTTGTGCCAGACCTCACTGTGTCATTATATCCTCGCTGTCTGGCACGTACATTATATTCTAAATCAGAGCCCTGCCTTACTGTAAATCAACCATGTTTGGATAACTTTAACTTTACGTCACAGTTTTCAACACAAAGTATATTCTCCCTCAGCTTCAAACCCACATCCTATTCTGATTACTGGCCCAAAGGAGCCTGAAAAGAACTCTGTCTGTCTGTTTCCATTTCTGTTTGGTTTTCACGGTTTGGCCTCCTGGCTGCACAGGAAACAGGAAAAACAAAATAGGAAGAAAGACAAAATTTGTTTCACCTCCGTTCTTTTCAGGGAAAATCCTAACAGCTCCAGGCAGTGTGTTTCATCCAGGAATCACAAAGGTGTTGAGACTTAGCCAGACATGTAGGCACACGTTACTGTGTTTCTAGGCTGCAGATAGTGTGAAGACATGACTGTAAAAAAAAAAAAAACATGGAAAGGAAGCTGTTCTTTACACACTGTGATTAACAGAGGTGGACAAGGGCACAAATAAACAGATGATTCAGAAGCATTACATTATTTACTCTGTGTTCATGTGTCATGGTAAGGCTGTGACCTGACAGAAGCCAGTAATTCATTGTCCAACGCAGAGGACAAGCTGACGTCAGATGTCCTCCACGGTGAGTCAGGAGCAAATAATCCATATACACGTGACCAAGAAATTCAATAAAGTAAGTGTTTGTCTCAACAATCTGTGTTTAATCTGTCATGTTTGAAGAGTCTTCCCTTAATGAGTAATTCCAATGTCACAATCTTGGAAAACTGTTGTACAGGACAATAATGTATGAGGCCTTAGGCAGTAATATTACCAGTTGTGAAAATGTATAACAGTAAAGATGAGCTGCAGGACACCTTTAGAATTTTATACCCAATTGCGGCAAGAAAACAACCATCCTAAATTGCTCTTCGCCTTGTTCTCTGAGTGCAGCTCAGTCACTGGAAGGTATGTCAGCCAATCTCATCCCAGCCTCAATTCAATTAAAGAGAGTACAAAGACATATGGCTCCGGGGCCAGTGATATGATTAGAGTCCTGTGCACAGCGACACTGCTTTGATTCATACCCCCTTTTATCTGGTTGCTCACAGTGAGGGCTTTCGCTTTAAGCTTAGAAGGAGCTGAGACAACTGAGCCAAGGAGGGCTCCCACAGGTGAGCTGCACTATCCTACAGGGACTGTAAAATGCCTCCTGTGCTCATCTGTCACCATCAACAAGTTATATCTTCATTATCTCTACAGTGAAAATAGATTATGGTCATCACACAAGTAAGACATAACTGAGGAGTCCTTTTAAGAAATGAAAATCTGTCATGTAGAAGGTAGGGAGACGAGGATTTACTGTGGATCAGCATTCTGACATTTCAAGACTCATGGGATCAGGAAAATCCTCCGAACCGAAGGCCACGGAGCTATCTTAGTTTTCAATCAGGACAATGCAGAGGAGCAACTGTACTCCAGGCCTCCCCCCCCTCCTCCTCCCACTCTTGAACCAAGCTGCCATAAAAGACAGATGATACGCCTCCTGGGACAGGGA
This sequence comes from Siphamia tubifer, assembly GCA_020466265.1. Taxonomy (NCBI): domain Eukaryota; kingdom Metazoa; phylum Chordata; class Actinopteri; order Kurtiformes; family Apogonidae; genus Siphamia; species Siphamia tubifer. The sequence continues at coordinate 27,846,720 of CM035791.1, read as the reverse complement.
TGTGTCGAAGGAATGCGTGTGCAGGTATCCTGCTGCCTGTGGGGACTGTGGAGAAAGGCCCAGCACACCAGTTGATCCTGTTTGATAAAGGCCCTGACAGGCCCAGATTATATGTCTCAGCCTGGAGGAGGTGTCTGTGTCTCATTCCTGCACTGAAGAAAGTCGATCTGGTGGGAAAGAGGCGGGGCCATGCCTGCAGGCGTCAGGTTTTGTATGGACACCAACACACACCTTGTCGGGCAGACACATACCCCCACCCCCCCTCACCACTACCACTACCCTCATCTCCACCCACTGCGAGCTCAACACCAAACAAACACCCTCACCCGGCTCATTTATCTGACCACACCCACGCCTGCAGACGCCATAAATACTCTTTCTACACATCACAGTACATATACTGTATATTTTACAGTGTGACAATGTACAAAAACTTGATAGAAAAGTGATAGAATGTAACTAAGTATTTTGACACTAGCAGATCACTATACCTATACACAACTTAACTTCAGTGTTTCTCTTCTATACACCTCATATTATTGCCACGCACAAGAACAAAATTTACTTTTGTAAGGCTGAATTATATTCCAGATCACACTTTTTCCATAACCTACCTGTTTGTGACAATTTAAAGAAATGCTTAATGGCTTATTTAGCTAAAAAAAAATAAAATAAAATAAAAAAAACAACCTTTAACCCTACCTTGATTTAGATTGAAATTGCATTGTCATAGAACTGAAAACACGGCTGTTTTTCTGAGCTCATGAAATGCTGCTCTGTGGTTCACCCACGACAGTGATACAACATGTGATGTTACAGAATATGATCCATTGCTGTAGATACAAGGTCAAATCAACTTAACCTGAAACAGTCATTGTAAATACATACATTTACTTGAGTTTTAAATACAGTCAAGACCCAAAATGCCACTGGCAACCAAAACTAACCACTTGGTTGAACAGTTTAATACCTGCTGATCCTTTAGTCTAGTCAATACATGTAAATAATTGGTGTAAGTACAGTTTGTCATCTTTTCATAGTCACCAGATGTGACCTGTTTGGACATTCAGAAGCTCTGTAGTTACCATGGAAACATCACCATTTATATGACATTGATTCACCAGTAAAATCCATGGAGTTTAAGAATAGATTTTAGTGAAAAAGTCACTTTTTCTTCAGTTTTCTTTGCTTTTGCTATAACCTTTGAATTCACTTTTTAATGAACATGTATTTGACCAGTGAATTAAATAGATGAAAATACCTGATTGACACTGAAAAAAACAACTCAAGATACTATTACAATAAATAGTGTTAAGCCACTTAATCCCCTATGACCCAGTAAATAAGCATATTCACCATTTTAATCAGAAACAGAACAACACAAAAAAAAAAAATTGAGATACATAATATTTGAATATGTCCTTTTCAGTAGACATTCATTTTATTTTTTTGGAAGTAAAACTGTGAAACTCTTGCCCAGTACAGAGGATAAACTTGCATTACTGGGTCTCAGGAGGTTAAGAAATGTTAAGTATAGAGGAGAAATTGATTTGTGGACTGCCACCAAAGTACCACTGGGTCCTTATGGGTTCATTTATATTAGAGTGTTTTCATAATACACTATTAAAAGTAAAGGGTCTTCATACTTCTGCAGATATTGAACTTATTTTTTGCTCATGGTTTTTGGGATGTGTTAAAATGTGGAAAGAGGCAGCGACTTGAAGACAATGCTGTGAGTGACAGGCCGTGGCCCGGGCTCACCCCCTCTGTCACATCTGTCCCACAGAGCAGAAAAGGCCACTAGAGACCTGTCACATACACACCCATCGCACAAACAGAGGCCAGAGCTGCAGTGACGACCGAAACATCAACAACCAAAGAGCACAGAAGACACCAGGACACCCACTGTCTTCGTCTGTCAGTTCTACCTCCAGAGGCAAAAACAAATCTCCACTGCCAAGACTTCAAAGTCTTATTTCAGTAACAAATATTTACATCATTAAAGACATTACACATTTGTTACAGCTGCAGAATAAGTCCCCAAGAGTGAACAACACCCAAAACCACAGCAGTCCCATTTAGATGCAAAACATTTCATCACTATAACTATTGTGAACAAGGGTGGGGACTTGTCGTTGTTAGTAGAAAATTAAAATTCCTGCTCTGTTTTGAAATCAGTAATCTGTGATATTATGGAGCTGAGCCAGTCTGCTGTGGTTACCCACACACTCACTTAATGCCTGAACTGTCTGAAGTCTCTCTTTTTTTTATGCACTCGGCACAGGAGAAGCTGCATGTGTCCTTCACCTTGCAGATGGATGCCAGCCAGAATGATATTCATCAGTTCCAGTATTGTACCGTCATAACCCTTCTCCCTAACTCTCCTCCTTCTTTGCCATAAATAATCAGTTCATTTGTGGAGGGACAGAGGTGTACAACAGCAGGCTGATGTCACCACTTCACACGAACGTAGTCAACCTCTGCCGTCATCACTGGGAGCATCGCCCTCCCAGGACCCACTCTCCTGATGCTGAGAAACCATCTCTGATTGACAAAGTGTCTCCTCTACAGTGTGGCAGATGGTTGAAGGGCAGGTCGTCTGTCACCGCTGACAGGAAGTATGGAGCGTTGGAGATTAATGGAAATGCACAGGGTTTCTTGCAGACCTGGAAATAATGAGCCCAACTGGAATAAATCAAACAATCTCTGGTAAACAGTAAGACAAAGCAGTGCATCTAAACAAGCTGCAGAAATATGCACAGATCTCTGGTTTGTGACATTTATGTTGAGAAAAAGAGACGGAATTTGCAGATGATTTACTTAGTGACTTAAATCTGACTCAAATTGTTAAAATCTGGATGCACATGACAGCAGGGATTACAACCTCTTGTTGTAATGAAATTAGGCTGTGAAAAAAAAAAAAAAAAAAAAATTTAAATAACTCCAAAAATGTCCTTCCACCAAAAAATATGAATAACTATACAACATGTGTGAACTTTAAATCTATTAAGAATAATATTATGTGTCATTTTAGCATTTACACGTGTTACAATATGGAATCCCAGTGGATCTACAAAGACATAACATTCTTAAAATTACAATTATCTCCAGGCCATGGAACTGTTTTTAGTTCAGTTTTCGTGGTTTTTTCTGTCTGTTGGTTTGTTGGCAACTTTACACAAAAACTACTAAAACAAATTTCCATGAAATTTTCAGGAAAAGTGTCCGGTGGTCCGTCTGGCACCACAATTTCAGATTGTTCGAAGGTTATGACAGTTTGTGAATGTAAACATTTCCACAATATAATTTTAATTTTCAATTTCAATTTCTTACACTAAAAGAAACATTTAGATTTATCTTTATGTATAGTTTTTTTTTTTTAATACTACTACTTTAGAATATGCATTCTTAAAGAAACTGACAAAAACAAAGCCCTATTGCATAAAGTCCAGGTATTAGACGTTGCATCTGAAAATGGACCTGCAATAAATGTCCAGACATCAACCACAATGAAGACCTCTGTTGTGTGATGGAGAGGAAGATGAATGGTCAAAAGCCATCAAACAAAGCAGAGCTGCTTGGATTTCATTGGCATAAGTGGTATAAAACAGCTGAAAGCAATATGAAACAGTGATGAACAGAATGCCAAATGCATGAACGCTGACTGGAAATCAGGGTTTTCTCACATAACACTGATTTAACCCCTTTCAACTACATGCAAATTAACTATTTTATTACTTGAGGTGCAAAAACAGCATTTTTCTTAAAGTTAAGACCAGAAATATTATTGTTTTAAGATTAAACAAAAAATATTTACTTTTCTCAGGCATACAGTATAACAGACATATAACACAGTATAATAAAATTCTTAATTCTTTTCAGAATATGTCAAATCAACAAACATCACATGACTCAGTCACTTATGAGTCTGTCGTCATACATTAACAGCATGGTTTAATGAATAGAACAATTCATCACTTTCTAACACTGGTATTTTGGGATAATTTACATTACATTAGATATGACCACATCTACTCAACTCTATAGAATATTGTTTAAATGTCAATAATTAGTATGATTGGAAATAACATATTACGGTCAAATGTTGAGTTGTGTCCCCGGTGCTTTAAATTATCACACTGACTGATGTTTGCATAGTTGAGATTCCAGTATTCCCAAATCAATTTACATTCTCCAGACATAACAGAGACACAGAAGTCCCTTCTTCTGTCATCTCCATGATTAGTAATTACTTAATCACTGTTTAATTCCCTCATAAGCAAGACATAAACAGATGCCCTCATGTGTCTCCATCAGAGGACAAATGAGGAGACACAGTTTTAGTCATAAAAGATACAAGTCTGGCAATGTAACTGTTGCTATACTGGACAATGGTAGATTAACTTCCCTCCACCAAATTCCTCTTGTGCCATCTGTCAGAAGTGATAATACCCTCTACTTAATGGCACCTCTGCTCCCTGTTCTGTTCTGCACCATTAGCAGGTAATAAAGCGAAGCCTGTTCCTTCTATTCTTAAATAGGGCTCTTCATCGTCACCTCAACCACAGCACACAGATGATACTTTTATTGCTCCGTTTCCAGGGGTGGATGACATTTCTCCCACAAAACAATAAGGTCATATTTTCTCTGAATTGTACAAGTGTATGTGGAAATCTGAAGGTGTCAGATAAGACCTTGTATCTTTCAAGTCATAACATGTTGGTGCTGCTATACAGATCTCAAAGTTTAATGAGAAGACATTCTTTGCTGAAGCTGTACAATCAGAGGGCTAACTGCATTGACCTAAACTGTAAGAGCTGGCTTTTAAAAAGGGGCAGGAGCCAGGCTCACTGTCAGGCTCATTTTAGCCTGTTGCATGGAGACCACAATCCAGGTGATGCATCAGCCAATGGCAGGAAGCCAGAGCCAGACATGGGCATCAAGGTTGGTGGGGGGTGATGGATGGAATCGTAGCACCAGCACTTGCCAAGCCATTCACACGGCCATAAATTACATGTTTACTGCCGGCTGTGGCTCTTACTGCTCGCCAACATTTCGTCTGATGTCAGCAGCGCATTATCATATCTAATCAGCTCCAAGCAACCTGTGTTAAATGGGACAGAGATTGAAGTGCCCACCGTTTCATCTCTGTAAACATGATTTACATGGTAAACATGAATATCTTGATATTTATAGGTGTGTTTATAGAGTTCAGTTCAAACTCTGAAAGCTTCAGCGGTTTGTTTTTCAATAGCATTTTATTTAATGTATCCTTTTATGATGACATATGTGTTCTGCAACCCTTCATCAGAAGTTATATGGCAGCAAATGTAACTCCTGTTAAAGCATTTACAGTAGAAGATAAAGTTCATCACATGAAAGGCACACACAGTGGAAGTGCATGATGTTGACTGAAGAAAAGGACTCTGGGCTTTAAGAAGCATGGCAGACAACTGGGAATATTTACAGTTGTGACCATCCTCGCAGTAAATAACCGATGTTGAATGGGAAAAGATAAAACTCTACACACCCAGCTCTTTCCATCACTCATACACATATGCACACATGCGCGCACACACACACACAGAAGGGAAAATTTCATAGGAAATCTATTTTCATGAGCAGTAGAGGCTGAGTTCTGATGGAGAAACACCACAAACATTGAGTTACGTTATATTGCAGGTTTTGTCGTTAAAATCACTTGAAAATATAGTTTAAAAAATAGAAAACCCGATACATATTTTCCATTGGTGATTATGCAGTACTGTAATTTGAGGGGAATCAAGTTGTGATACAGCAACAAACTGGCCATTTAAGATATTCTCATGTAACAACTGCCCCTACAGACTATATTGAAAAATGGATCAAACAAAAGCATCCTTGTACAAAACAAAATAAATCAATTATGGTAATAAAAATAAGAGTACAGTGTAAATATATATATTCATATTTATAATTTTCTAACTGTATTTACAAGATGATAATGAAGATGTAGCGGACCCCTGTGGCATGTGTCTTGTGGTAGTATATACCCTGGATTTGGTCTGAAATGGAGGATGATGTCCTTCGTTACTGATACAATGACCAAAGAGGGGGAAAGAAACCCAAAACAAAAACCCTGACATAATCATGGTCAGTCCTTTCGATTCTCCTGACCTGTGGAATGCCCAAAGTGGAGAGAAGAGTAGGAGTCTGTGTTTTTCTGACACTGTGACTCCCAATAAAACAAAGTGCCCCGTAAGCGTTGTAGCCGAATCGCCACCAAGAACCAGGAAATGGCTGCACTCTTCAGTCCATATGATCCAATGAGTTCTACAAGGTGTCTCCACGCTCCTTTCTGACACAGCACCAGTGTTTTAGCTTCATCTCTGGGAATGTGGGGAAGAACCTAACCCCATGAGGCAGGGAGCAGAGGAAATGTCAATATTTATCTGAATGGAGATGAGGTATCAGCGTTTCTTAATGGCTGCCCCATTGGAGTGAGGAGGGAACTTTGGCAGACAGGGCTCCTCAGCTCCGGCATCATGGGAGAAGACCGAGTCCTCACCCGAGGAGCAGGTCGAGCTGCGGGTGTTTGGGTAACTGGGGGAGTATTGGTCCAGTGGAACAGACAGCTCCAAATACTCCTGTATTCACAAAGGAAGGACAGATGAGAATCATGAGCTACAACAACAGACTTTTACTAGTTCCCAGCGTTGAAGGCTGGAGGACTGACCTGGTTGGATGTCATGGCCAGGCAACGGTCCAGATCCTCCACCAGCTGTTTGAATGTGGGTCTCTGTGAGGGCACGGCGTGCCAGCAGTCCCTCATCATCAAATATCTGCAGAGATTAAAAAGCAACATTATTGGTATTTGTCTCTGTGCATTTTATTTTTGTGAGGAGAGTTTAGACCACCCTCCACCCAGCTGAAGCTAAATGTGATGGTCTTTAAACAACGCTGAACAATATGTTCCATTTGGAGTAAGCTCAGCCTCATTTTATTGGTTCTCACACAAACAATGGTAGGGCGCATTATGATGTTGCTAAGCACTGGGATCTTTTTTTGATTTTGACAACAACACTAGTGATATAAATGTGAATGCCCATTCTTTGGGTCAGGTGTGATACAGAGTTGACTAAGCTTTAGAAGCAAAACCATTATGTGCCATATATTTTCAGTTTAAATTCAAATAGCCAAAAAGCTGCTCCAATGAACTTCAGTAACTGTGCTATTAATGTAGGCAACATCTGGTTCAGAGCATGAATCCTGTTGGGACCATTCAAACCAAGTAATAGAAAACCACAGAAAAGACTTTTATTTAGTTCCTCTGCCAGAGTAATGTGCTGTTTTCTGGAACGCCACAGCATTTCAGACCAAGAGTTAAAGTTGACTCTAACCAACACTTGCTGCAAAACACTATGATTTCATCACTGGGAGGCTTAATAACCCAATACTTTTGTCTTTGATGTGTGGATAATCACTCTTTACAACACTTGACAGTAGTGATTATCTGAACCACACTATAAGGCAGTTTTTACTGAGTTTGTTTCTCGTAAGTCTTCAAAAGTTAGAAATGTAGTACTTTGAAATTGCTCAGCAGTCTATATATTACATTGAATTTTGGTCATTTTTCCTTTGCTAAGTAATATGAAAAGAAACACTGACTGATTACTCACATTTTCATTGTAATCAGGATATTAACATGCTCAACAAACACACCACATAAAACTAAACTGCAATGACTAAGAGCAATCATTTCATAAACACGTAGACAGTTAGTCTGAGAGGGTGACTAAGACAATAAAATACCACAGAGATAAACTCCAAAACGTATTATTTCATAAACTTTTGAAAGCTATGATAATAATTTATATATATATATTTTAAAAAAAAATGTTCCTCTCGCCCCACGTGGGCGGTGTCTCCTTCAGACTCGGGTCCTCTACCAGAGGCCTGGGAGCCTGAGGGTTCTGCGCAGGATCTTAGCTGTTCCTAGCAATGCGCTCTTTTGTACAGAGATCTCTGATGTTGTTCCTGGTATCTGTTGGAGCCATTCTCCCAGCTTGGGGGTCACTGCCCCTAGTGCTCCAATCACTACTGGTATCACTGTTGCCTTCACACTCCACATTTTCTCTAACTCCTCTTTCAGCCCTTGGTATTTCTCAAGCTTCTCATGTTCTTTCTTTCTGATGTTGCTATCACTGGGGACTGCTACATCTAACACCACCACTGTCTTCTCATGTTTATCCACCACCACTATGTCAGGCTGATTGGCCATCACCATCTTGTCAGTCTGGATCTGGAAGTCCCACAGGATGTTGGCCTGTTTGTTCTCTGTCACCTTTGGGGGGTTCTCCCATCTTGACCCTGGGACCTCCAGTCCATACTCTTTACAGATGTTCCTGTACAGTATGCCCGCTACCTGGTTATGCCTCTCCATGTATGCCTTGCCTGCCAGCATCTTACACCCTGCTGTGATGTGCTGGGCTGTTTCAGGGGCTTCTCTACACAACCTACACCTGGGGTCCTGTCTGATGTGGTAGACCCCGGCCTCTATTGCTCTGGTGTTCAGGGCTTGTTCTTGTGCAGCCATGAGTAGTACCTCTGTGCTGTCCTTTAGTCCAGCCTTTTCCAGCCACTGGTATGTCTTTTCCATATCAGCCACTTCCTCAATTTGTCGATGGTACACGCCATGCAAGGGTTTGTCCTTCCATGATAGCCCCTCTGGTTCCTCGACCTTACTGGGCTTTTGTTGCATTCACTTAGCAGTTGGTCATTGGGGGCCATTTTCTTGATGTATTCCTGGAGGTTCGCCGTTTCCTCCTGGACAGTAGTTCTGACACTTACTAGTCCTCGGCCCCCTTCCTTTCGCTTAGTGTAAAGCCTCAGGACACTGAGGTGTTCTTGTGCATGTTAAATGTAGTTGCTGGAAATCTTTATTTTATTTGACATTAACAGTGTATCTATTATAGCATAAAGACAAGGGATCTGTTTAACTAAGATTAACATGTGTGTATTTGTTTAGTTAACCCAAGTTATATAGTCACTCCAGTACTGAACATGACTGGTGCAGTTCACAAGACTGTCCTATTGTGCAAGTTCAATGAAGACACCGAGACACTTGTGACAAAACTTGTGCAAAACAAAACTATATGAATTTGTTTTCTATTAAATCACAAATGACACACGTAATCATGGCATAAACATGGTGACAAATGTAAATATTGTGTTGATTTAAAGATCTATTCATTATTATACCATACCTTTCTCTTCTGGACTACAGTAGAAATGATTTGGTTTCCTGGTGTGTCCACATATACCGCACCATGTTTTGTTTAAAACTCTTCTTCTTGTTGTAACGTTTGTCAACATCCCTTTCTTAAATTGGTGTTTTATCATGTTTTGTGTGAAATACCATTTGCACTACACCTAAAAATCACCTCTTGCCAGCACAAAAAAAATTTAACTAAGAACAAGAATTTTGAAAAATTGTTGTTTACATAAGGTCTTTTTTACACACGTTATATTTGTACTATGTCAAGGTCAATGTAAAAGCGGCTACCATCTTCTCAATGTGTAAATATTTCTTACAGCTCATGAGTGCACGTGGAGGGCTTGTCCATACGGTGGCCTTCCTTCAGCAGCTTGAACAGCTCTTCCACTGGGACTCCAGGGTATGGGGAGCCTCCCAGGGTAAAGATCTCCCACAGCAGCACCCCAAACGACCAGCTGCACACAACATACACACACACGTCTCAGCTTTTTGTTGTTGTTTTTCTCACATTCTTTCAAAAATGAGTCCCAAAAGTGATGGGACGTGATACTCACACATCACTTTGGTGTGTGTATATCCGGTCAAACAGAGCCTCTGGAGCCATCCACTTGACTGGTAAACGACCCTGTGGGAAATGCATATGTTAGGGCACGCTACTGGATCTACACATTTATAAAGAACAATTAATAAATGATAAGTGTACTCACATTAGTGGTCTTCTTGTAGTAATCAATGTGGTGGATATCTCTTGCAAGGCCAAAGTCTGCTATTTTCATCACGTTATCTTCCGTTACCAAAACATTTCGAGCTGCTAGGTCTCTGTGAATGCACTAAACACACAAAAAAGACATTATTCAATATTAATTAGTGTGGTAATCTAGGAAAAGGCCAAACATGATATACCCTTTTCAGCTCTACCTGGTTTTGTTCTGGAAATGCATATGAATGGTTGTGGCCATTACCTTCTTAGAAGCCAGATACTCCATGCCTCGGGCCACCTGGTAGGCACAGGACACCAGGTCTTTGATGGACATGTTTTCCACAGGAACCTGGTCAGGGTTGTAGCAGTACTCCATTCCTGGGGGGCGCCGGGCTCTCAAGTACTCCCTCAAGTTGCCTTTCGAAGCATATTCCACAATCACATATAAAGGACCTGGAGACAAATGAAAGAAAAGTAATTCATTCATTTTATCATGAAAATGTTATTTCTACACTGTAAAATGAAAGGGAGATATTTTTTTAAGTGTTACACAATGTGAAGTGGGTTAAAATGAACCATTTTCATTTTGATATACAGGCTCCTGCTTATTTTTATTTAATGGAAGCAGAAATCTGTACTTATGCTTTAATGATTACTTTTTAAAAAAAAATCTTCAGTCTTTCAGTTTGTTTATTTCAGTTCTACAAAATTCTATGCGGTTTTAGTTACATATTAAGTAACTGAGTAGTTTGGTTTAATTGTTTCTGCAGCATTTACATTGATTCGTATCATTTAAGATTTCATATTACCCACAATCTAAGTGCAATTCACAGAAGAAAGGCCTACGATTTTTACTCCCTGCATTTCTATTTTATTTTACTCTTTGTTTCATCAGTTTATTGTATTGTATTCATCATTATTGTATTTGGGTTTTTTTTACAGTAATAACCATTTGTTCTTTGTTTTAATTTTATCTGTAATAATTGGTCATGATCAACAAAATACATTTCATGATTTCTTGTTATATAACATTTGTTTCTAACAAGCAAACAGAGGAGGCATAAACTGTGTGCTTACTGGCACAGGTATTAAATTCTTTGAAATCAATGGAGCAGACAAAGACTGCCTAGTGTGGAGGCAACAGAGCCATAGGTCATTAGAGGTTAGGGTTTCTCCACAGCAGAGGCCGATGATCAGCCCCTGCCCCGTCAGGGATGATTGGAGAGAAATGACAGCAGCTGTAGTCCATTCAAACTGCAACCTCGGAAGCTGGTGTCAGAATCATTTATTCATGCTATTCTACACATCTCGCACAGTAAGTTTCACAGCAACATTGTTGTCTGGGGACACTGTGTGTGTGTTTTCTTGCACTGGTGAGCGGGTCAGTAGCAGGCCCCCCATCTGTCTGGCCTTACCATCCTGTGTACAGGCTCCCAGCAGATTAATGATGTTCTTGTGCTTCCCAATGATCTTCATCATCTCCATCTCTGAAATCAGGTCTGACAGGTCTTTCTCTGTAGCATCAGCTGGAGAGTAAGAGAAATAAATTATTTTGGGGTAATTGCTTGATGTTCTAATGGCAAAAAGGCGAAAAACAGGCCATGCAGTAATCACCTTGACCATGAGACTACAGCATCATAGAAATAAGGCAGGCATTTGTTTTGAGGAATGCTCCCGGCGGAAAGGCACTTAAAGTACAAGACCATAAATTGTACTTTCCCTGCATCCTCACTCCTCTGTGGAGTTTAATGAACACCGTTTTATAAGGGACGTCAAGGGTTCTCATAAATTTCCCTTTTGCACAGTGGCTGGGATCCAACAGCAGATACCTCAGTATCTGTTCATTACTGTGTTGGTGTTAAAAGTTTTCTTGTCCCTGGAGCCTTATTTAACTATGTACCAAACATGTTTTCCTCTCTGAAATTCATCTGCAGATTACAGCTGATTTAACATAATTTTGTTAGTATGTTACCTGTTCTACTGTATGTACGCATGATTATTAAAAAAAGAGTAACTTACATTTCAGCATTTTAACTGCTACTTTAGTCACACAGTTTGGTTTCTCTTTGTCAAGACCCATAGCCTCTCCCATCACCACCTGACCAAAGCAGCCTTCACCCAAAGGCTTTCCAAGAACCAGTCTGTGAAAGGAAGACCACAAAATGAAGTCATTCATAGTGCAAGTTTAAATCCAATAAGAGTTCTAATCAATTACATTGTAGACATCCTCCTTTTGAAATTTAGCTACTTGTTCCACTTCTACATCTGACGTCATACTGTGCCTGTTGTGTGGTGGCAGCCTGTACAATCAATGTTTTGTTGCAAATTGAAAGTCTTCTCTCTTAACTGAGGAAGCTTCTGAGAATGTCAAAACCCCCCTGTTCCTATGTCACTTTTGTAGTGTGTGCACTGCTGCAGCTCTGTACGAGTGTTTTGTCCAGTAATACCTGTCACGGGGAAGCTCCCAGCGGGGATCCTGGGGTAGTTCATATTCAGAAACCCCAGAGAGCATTGGAGAGCCACTAGAGGAGAGGCGTGAGGGACGGACCAGCATCACTCCAGAGTGAATGGAGGTGCTTGAGTCCACAGACACCTGAATAAAAAGAAGAGTGACATTACTCTCTCATAGAGGAACAGACACCAACTTGCTCAATTAAAAAAAAAGAGACAAATCTATTTTGGCAAGAATCTAATGATATGATGGATATCACAGCCCAGGGGCTACAATTCAGTATACTATGGTAATTGCAATTCTATACACAAGGGAAACTGCCGGCTTATATGATGTCAAATTTCAGTTAACACTGGAGTTTAGAGGTCTGTGTGAATCCCACTCCCGCAACATTCTGTTCCGCTCCCGCAAAGAATAATTCTGCACATATACCATTATGAACCACTCCTGTTGCACAAAAAAAAAAAAAAAAAAAAAATCACACAAGAACAGGATTATTTTATTCTTTTTTTTTTTAAATTGTAGGCTGTAGGTTGGCATCCCGTTGGCATTTGTCACATGTAGTAAATGACAACTGATTTCCCTTGCCAGTATACACCATAGACAAAGACAGTCAAATGTCTGATTTTAAGGTAGGAAGTTTCTTAGTAATAAATGTGCTGCTTTTCAGGACGTCCGTGATGTCAGAAATTTAGCTCCTCTCCTCCGTGGTGCTTTCTATTTCTGAAATAATCATGCACATGCAGTTGGTGGTGTCAACATCCACTGAATTTGGATGGATTTTTTTTTCCTTATTTCTTTTTTGTTTCATAATTGAATCCTGACCAGAAACATAAATATGGACAAGAAGTGATTTAACATAATTTGTATTTTACTCAAAATTCACGGGAGTGTCTCAGACCAGCTGGTTGTCCCACTCGCTCTAAAGTATCACTTCACTCCTGCCAGCAACCACAGGGAGGGTTCATAACTTGTCCCCCACTGCATACATTTATACCATGCCTGGAGGTCTTGCGGGATTCCTGTGCAGACCTCTACTGGAGTTGGAAAGTGAAATGGTAGAAGATGGTTTCTAACTGTTATCTAGCAGCTGCAGTTATCCAACACAAAACAAATCAGTCTGCCACAAACCTTTGCTTGTAGACGACCGAAAAGGGGCCATAACATGTTTGACAATCAATGTGGTATTACAAGAAATACTATAAAAAAAAAACAACTTACATAGAAAAATGCAACACTCTACTTTCACCTACCTGATGTTCAAGATATCAAAAATCTACAAAGAACCTGCAAGCTTTTTGAATGCATGCAGTTAGTTTTTCTTTTGTTTAACGACATACACTCTGCAGACAAACATACTGGAATGATTTTGAATTAAAAAACTAATGTGGCAAGTGAAAGAAGAAGGTATAATTATTCCAAACCCCCTATCTACTTTCTGTTACCTGTCTGCGCAGGGGGATGCGTTTGGCCAGCTTGTGGACAGCCAGCTCACTGCTGAAGTCACTCTTCTTGGAGGAGGTGCGAATCTTAACAATAATAGTGATGGCAACCATGATGATGATGAAAAAGAAGCCCACGCAGTAGATGACCACCTCTAGGTAGGTGTGGTTCGCAGGTGGATAGTGTGGGACTGCTACATGGAGGGATTCGGGGTGACAGGGAGCAGGAAGGGGTGGTGTCAGCTAGATTAGCTCAGACAGAATAGAGCCTACCTCACCAAATACACCTAGGCTTTCAATACACAGCAATACAAACAACCTGCCCAAACACACATGCATGCACATGTTCAAACATCCCTGCCATATCTAAAAATCAGAGCCTTTGACACAGACAGACAACATGCACATTGAGCCATAATTGGTTAAATTTGTAGTCTTTGCAAATGTTTTAATACACATGCAAACTATAAATGTTTGTTAATGGACTTATGTATTCATATCTGTGTGTAACAGTGTGTGAAGGCTCTAATTTTTATACAACATTAATACTTCTGACAACTTTTAAACACATTATCATAATTTTAACTTGACATTGCATGACTATTGGTAGAAAATGTGCATACCACAAAGTAGGAGCTCCTAACAGTCCTGTATAACATCAGTAAAAATGGGTATGTTCAATTCTGAATCCATTTGTGCAGCATTCCTCAAAGAGTTGCATGTTGGTGCTGGTGATCCAAACAATATTTGTGTGGTAAATCTTCAGATCTTGTTTTTTTCCTCCCATTTAGTGAAGACACCAACATTTATTCATACCAGTACTTGGGGTATAATAGTTTCCATGTTTTAGTGAAAAAGACAGTATAATGCAAACCTTGGCTTGGGATGTAGCTGTGTGCAGGAAGTGAATATTTACTGATCTATGAAGCACCTTTACCAAACCTTAGTCTTTTTATGGTCTTTATTGTTACAAGTCTTTCCATAAATCCTTAAATATCAAAACAAAATTAAACACTGCATGGTTTGATCATTCAGCGTGCTTTGATTGCTCTTATGTCTAGTGTAGCACAAAAGGTGATTGCAAATGACTTCATAATTATGAAAAATCAGCTCTTACATTCCAAAAAGTAGAGGATGACTTATACCAAGTGTAAAACCTTCTTATAATTTTTCTTCTTTCAAAATAAATTTCCGATACTTCAACACATGTACGTTGCATATGTGCCCACCACTAAAAATATTACACTAAGCATTTGCAAGTTGTGATCCATTTTTGTTGGGGGAATAACATGTTGAACCTTATTAACCACTTAAGCTGTATTTTATCCCAAACCAAGGGCGCCATACGTGCAGTGTACCATTACACCCCTAACCAACACCAGCAACACAAGTGAGCTGCACTTGTGTGAAGAGGCCAACTGACAAGCAGCTTGATAATTGGACAAATGCCCATTCCACCCCTCAGGAATGAGACACATCCACTACAGCAAGCCAATTATCAAAGCCAGCCGCTGTGCTCACAGCAGGAAATGACATCAGGGATACATGTCATTTGCAGCTCTTGTCGAAGAAAATCAGTTTTACACCAAATCAAATGCAAACACCAATTAAAGCGCAGAAAGGTAGAGACAGTTCAAAGTGAAATCTGATCAGAGGTGCCAAACAAGCCTTTTGTAAATGCAAACTTCGACCTGACTGGGGCCATTAAGTGTGCAGCTATGTGGCCTTGTTTTAAATAACCACTGGTCTACTTTTTATTTGCCAATTTTTTTTCCGTGCAAGACCAGACAGCTTGTGGATTGTTTGGCATTCAGTGATTTCATTTAAAATACAGCAGAGCATGGCCCATACTCTCCCATCTAAGGAGTTTAGATGAGTCAGAGCCATGCTGAAGACAGAGACAGAGAGAGAATTTTAGTACTAGTAACCTGCCCTGGCTTCCCCACACATTTTTCAACAGTCATAGAAGACCTCATTCTGACAAATGTGATACTGGACAGCCAGGCTGGAGTAAAGGAAAATGGCAAAGAAGGAAATTCAGGAGAGAGACAGGACCACTGATACCTTCAAAAACGGTCAACCATGCAGAGTGATGAGAGAACCCGATAGAATTGCCCGCCAAGCACGTATACTCCCCAGCGTCATCAAAAGACACATTTCTCAGTTGGAGGACTTCCATTTCCTTGTCCGTGGTGTTAAGGCCAGCGGTCTAGAAAATAACAAAGGAAGCAGACCCAACAAGAGGCCCAAGAGGGAAAAGGTAACCATGAGTTAAGGATTCTGAGAGAGAAAGGGAACAGAGGAGTATTCTTCTCCTTGATCCAACACCATCTGCCCAAAAGATACCACCAAAGAGCCCCTGCAGAGGACTCTATCAGGAAGAGCCCCCCAGTCTGTTAGTGGAGGAGCTGGTTAGGTGAGTCTCGACCCTATGCTGCGCCATCCCATCACCACATCATATACCTCAGTCTCATCTCTACATGCAAGAGATTGGCACTATGAAAAACCCAACAGCAGAACAGGCCGCACGCAAACTTCCACACATCTCTTACTCTCACTTCTACAAAGTATGTGAGCATTAGACAAACAACAGGAGGTCTGTGAAGGATGGGTAGGCAGAGGGAGACGACTGGAAAAAAAACAGAGGGAGTACAGGCGCAGAGAGCAAGTCTGTGAGCTGTACATGAAGGACTTTGAAGGGCAAGGGAGCGAGAGTAATAGAAGTAGATGGCAAGAGAGGCCCTTATTAGGAGGGCACAGCACAGGCATGGGGCAGGAATGAGAACAGGTCCAACATAAACCTGAGACTAAACACTTTCAACTGTTCTGCTGGGAATTTTCCATAGCGTCATTTACAGTCAGGAGCACTGAGGCAGGGAAGAGGGAGGCAGAAACGAAAGGAAGGGAGGAGAGAAACAGCTGAGGTTGTCTTGAGTTATACGGCCCTAGTTTTCCAGGTGGTCCTAGAATGGCCTCCACAGTGTCGTCCTGTACTGCTGCGTGGTGGTTACCTGTGGGCCCATATCTGGTGACAGTCAGCCAGGCCGACTGATTGGCCTCTCCTATATAATTGGACACTTTACATGTATATTCCCCGCCCTCCTCCTCAGTCACATTGTAGAGGGTCAGCACCTGAGCATCCGAACTATTGACCCCAGAATGCTGGAAGCAAAAACAAGTCATGTGCAAAATAAAACAGTAATAGTAATAATAATAATAATAGTGCGAAGGTCACATAGCTTGGGTTCAGTGTTACAGAAGCAGTTCAAATGACAAAATCTGTTTCAACATAATACAAATAAAATAAAGACAGAATGGGCCATTTCCAGATTTATCATTACTGAGAGGTTCTAATTATACTATAACACTTGTGAGGTTTGGGTTTGCTATAACGGGATTGGTGAAGAGCATGTTCCTACCTTTAAAACACGGACATACGGTAAGCCATCAGGACCAACACGGCTCCCGTTGACCTCGATATGCTTAAGCCACTGGATATGAGGCTGAGGGTCACTGAACACCTTGCACTCAAATTCTACATCACTGCCAACCACTGCTGTACGATTTGCTGGTAAACCTGCCTGGAGGATGGGTCTGTGGGGAGAACGCTCTGTGACACACACACACACACACACAAACACTTTGCTTGGTGGGCAATGAAGCAAATGCAAAAAGTTAAAGACAAAAGTATGTTCAGTAATTTTACAGCATACTTTCCTGACTGTTTCTCAAAATGTAACCCAATAAAAACTAAGGCGACATTAAGGTTAGCGGTGAACACTGATTGCAGACTGGGTCACCAGTATAAACTGATTTATGCTGTGTAATTTCAGAGATTACGGACTATAATTTCTCAAATGGAAAATTACTGCAACCATTTCTTCAGCTATATGCCATTTGTGTAATTACAAACAGTTGGGTAGAATAGATGGGCAAGCAAGTTAAGTGTACGACGTGGAGCTGTTACTGTAGAATGAAATGTTCTTGTGGCTCCATTTTGATGACGGATAAGTCTCCAAAGTAAACTCCAGAGCTAAACGGGAGCTGGCAGAGTGACAGAAAAGGCTGTCCAAGGTTTTTTGACCAAGATATCAGTCGGGACTTAACAAAACACTTTTGACTATACATTCCATTTACTGCTGTGATCTTGCCTCTCATCAGGGTTTTGGCCTCTGGTGAGGTTTTGAAAAGCCCAGAGGACAACAACAATGGAGGAAGTGGAAATGTAATTTACTGAACCAGTGGTGTGAATGCGGTTCATAGGGCAGGCCCTACAGAAATAATCCACTCTCTCTTCATCATTGCTTGTTTATTCCAGACTTGAAATTTAGAGTATTGTGTCATTTATTTATTTTTTTATTTTTTAAAGATAACTTTTGATCTGTTAACCTGCTGTAGTAATGTGAAACAGCGATGAAAGAGACATTAAACAAATTTAAAGATATAGATGGGTATACAAATGTCTTTTAAATATGGATAATGGTTGTTGCCCAATTACATCTCAGGTCTAAAATGTATCAAATGAAAGATGTTTTCAAGAATTTTTAACATCTTACAGACAACTGGTGCAAACCAGCCAAAGTATGGTACACTTACCGACCACATCCAGCTGGTAGGTGTGGTTGATGCTACCATACTGATTTTCCACCACACAGGTATAGTTTCCCTTGTCAGAGGGCACGGCAGATTCCATGATGATAGACCAAATATGGTCACGGACCTAAACATTTCGAAAGAAAATGTTATATTACATAAAGGCCGGTTAAAAGAAAAACTGTTCAAATCCATCTATAAATCTTGTACTGAATGTTTCTTGAGCTTGAGCTAACAAGTCCAATAATGTGTAATGTGATGATAAGAAAACAACTTCCCCCCTCTGTTGACAAGACCCAGTTAGTTAGGGATAAAAACAGGTATGTTTTATATACATCTGCCTCTGCCTCTCTTATTAGCACCAACCGATGTCTGGCTCTTTTTTCCGAGACATGTTATAATTTTTTTCTTCCATAAATCTGCCAAGACCGGCAGTGTGTGATTAACCAACAAACCTCTGAGGCAATGGCAACATCAAACATACATATACACTGACTGAACCATACAGCTTCCTCATTTAGCTAAAACGTGATGAGAGAGTCCAGCTGCCTACTGCCAGATGTGTTGTGCATGGTTTCATACATGTGGTCTACATTATTCCCTCCCTCCTGCACGTCTCTGTGCAGACGATATGAACAATAGAAGCCTAGCCATAAAAGCAGAGTGTGGGAGGGATGAGAGACGTCCCCGGCCGCTGATGCAGACCTTTGCACCTTGACTGAAAAAACAGCAGCCAGATGGTTAAGTGTGCTGCTTGGCTGAGTTTGGAGGTGGGGGTGAGGGGAGCAGGCAGCTGAGAGGAAACTCCTAAATGTGCCCCAGCTGAGAAGGGAGATGGGCTGTAGAAATACAGGACAAGGCTAGACTGGCCTATACTGTGATGGGAACAGCAGACACATGGAAGAAGTTGTTTTTTTTTTTTCCCATTTAGTCTGTGAACATACACATACATCCCACACCTGTGCAACTGCCACTGGATGCAGTCAACCTAGGAGTAGTTGAAGTAAAGGTACATAAAACAAAAGCTTTACAACTTACTAATAAAAAAAAGGCCACGTTATGCATTATATGCAAACACCATGGTTTTGAAAGTTTCCTTTTCTATTCTGAGAACAGGCTGGTGACGTTAGTGCTAAAACAACACATTAAAAGTAATAATGACAACAGTTTAATACCTAATGGTTCTAACTGACATTTATATGATTTGGGGAAGGTGTGTCATGGGCATCTCAGTACAAAACCCCTAACTTGACACACCTTTGGTCAGTAATCCAGGCTTACAACCCAGAGAGTCTTATCAGCAGTTCGCGTCACAATCTGAATAGCCTGTCTGGAAATAGGAAGACTTTAATAAAAGAGTGATTATAAAACACTCCATATATCATAGGTGCAGACAGTATCACCGTCACAAGTTTACTGTTGTGTGGATGTAATTACAGAAAAGACTATGCACTAGTTCACAAAATGAGGACAGCCAAAGCTATCAATCATTCACATAAGTGGCTTAGATTGCCCACCTGAAGGTATTCTTAGTATGGCAAAGCATATCTTTTTGAGGCATTAGATTTCTTCTTGCATTGTTTTTCAGGTCAAATGTGAAACTTGTCTCTGCTTTTCACTCAAAGTGTTCTCTACTCACAGGGAGGAGTTGGTGATCTAATATGGAGATGAGATCACTGACACATCTACACTCTTGTTGAATAACAGGCTCAAGAAGATATGCTAAGGAGGGTGCAGACACACTAAGGAGAAACTGAAATTGTAAACACATTTTTTGAGTAATTTTATTAACCTTGAAACCTCCAATGCGATGGTCTCTTTTGAATTCCTTGCCGTTCTTGTACCATTTCAGTGTTGGGGTGGGATTGCCATTGGCCTGGCAGCGAAACTTCACAGTCTTACTGGCTGGGACAGCGTGAAGCTTTTTCTCCATTTTTTCTGGTTGTGCCCATTGTGGAGCCATAGCTACAGAATGACATGTAACAAAGCAGTTAGACACAAGTGTAACAAATGTCATACATTAATATTATCCACTCTACAACTCAAGGTCTTGTAGCTGAAAACATTACGTAATCCACTAAAAAGATTTCTAAATTATAGTGATTTGGTTTAGGGTTCAATTATAGGGCTTAGTGGTGAACAGATAAAAGACCCAAAGGTTTCTTTAAACTGTCTAGATCCTTTTTTTGTTACATTCTTCAAAATGGGTTTGTTGAAGTGAAGTCATGGTTGTATAAATTCCAGGCTCAGATAAAACTTTCAGAGCACAAACTGAAGGTCAACATGCCTGCAACACTTGCTGGCTTCTGGATTCTTTGTGGTCTGAACCACCAGTAGCATCCAGATGGTGCCGTCTGAGTGATTTAATTACTCTTTAGACAAATTGGGAGACATCTAGGGTTAACCACGGTTAGTCACAATAGGGATGCTGCCATCATTGAAGTAGTGAAAAGCTGCTGATTCAGAGTGAAATCATTCACCCCAGTGTGACCATCACACACAACCGACCTATAATTGAATCATAAAACTCTTAAATCACTGACCATTCATGCCAATTACTCATGACAAGACCGAGTGTAGGCAAGAGAGGAATAACCATTTAGAGCAGTATTCATGACAGCATATTCATAAAAAAAATAGAGTAAAGTAAAAAAAAAATGGAAATGAAAACAATCGGCACTTACGTAGTAGTTTTTGGCTGCCCAACAACTTTGCTTCTTCTGATGAAGACTCTTCATCCTCATCTTCATCCTCAGACGAGGCAAGGGAATTAACTGGTAAAACATAAAACAGAAGCAGAGTTTTTCACACCCAACAGGCACCAATTTTTACTCCGCCAAGCAACAGCAGAGTTGTGGTTTGGCCGGTATTTATCTGTTTGTCTTTCTGTTTAGTTGTTAGCAAGATAACTCAAAAAGTTATGGATGGATTTGGCTGACATTTTCAGGAAATATTGATACTGGCACAAAGAACAAACAATTCTGTTTTGGTGGTGATCAGTGGACATATGTGAGGGGGGGACCCGTGTGTGTTTCATTAAGTTGGTCACAACACATCGCTGCTCGCAGAAGAGTAATTATTAGGCTTGATCAGCTTTTAAAAAAATAATTGCACTTTTCTTCTTAAGACTAAATCTTGTAATGATGTATATTAAATATAGCATGAGTACAAAGGAAGTTGTATTACAACAATTTATTAAACTTCGATTACATTCTCCCTTCTGGTAGTTATCAAAAGCACAAAAGCAAGTTTCTTCCATATTTTAACAGAAAAAACAAAACCTACTCAGACATTCTAGCCTACATTGTTAAATGATGGAAGATTTATGCATGATCATGAAATTACACAAACCTTATGTTGGACTATTTTGTTAACATTATCTAACTCATTTCGCGAGCTAAGAATGGTCTCATTTGGCTGCATCCAAAATAAATGTAATATAATTACTTATATACTGAGGCTCTGGGACAAACTTTCCTTAAAAAAATCCTCATGATCTTCAACAACACTAGATGCCGTTAGCATAGAGATGCATATAGAAAATACCAAAAACTATTCAGCTAGATTTCAACACGTACGTCACAATGACAACATCAACATGTATTAAATATAGAGTTTTCTGATGAATTTTCACAACTATCATCATTATATTTAATAGAGTATAAAACACTCACTTGTTATTCATCATAACACATGAGGACACTAAGATAATGCTCTGATTTATTTATGGTCATTCTTGAAATCTTACCTGTGACATTGAAGTAGATACTGCGGTTGCCAAAGGTGGTGCATGTGTAGAGGCCAGAGTCCGCCAGCTCCACCGTTTCTATCTCCAGTTGTCCATTGCGGATATGCGTGTGTTCTCCATCAACTATTGCCACATGGTCTTTGGTCCAGTTGACAGCATGGTGGGAATCCTTGTCAGGGCATGTCAAATCCAATCGATCTCCAAAATCAAGGGTGAAGAGCTGTACTGGCGTTTCTGAGTTGACTACAATGGAAAAGTAAGAGGACAGTAGAAGTTTAAACACCAGGTAACTTAGATACAATTGTAAACACAGTATATTGGCTCCTACTTAATTACACAAATATGCATAAGTCTATAAGTTATAAATTATGGTTTAGAGAAAATGGGGCAGGATCTGTAGTGTAAACACATGAAAAAGCTTTCCAAGAGCGAGTAGAAAACTCTTTTCCTTAACGTCGCCTGTCTAAGCCCTTTCTCAAATTAAATCACATCCAAAATTAGTCAAAGCCCCATCGTCGGACAGGGAAGGAGCTTCTTGGGAAAGGAAGGTAGAATTCAATTAGAGGAATGAAGAGCGGAGAGGTGTCACGGTACAAAACACCTGAGCCCCCCTATTCTAAACGACTACATAGTACGCTAGGAGGAGGGGGTAACCCAATTATGCTGACATGTTGTCCATCACAATGGTGTTGTTTGTTTAGTTACAAAGGTAAAGATTGTCACTTGCCAACTTGTTTGACATTCTTTCAAGAGAATCACACTTCCATGCTAAAAACTCACAAATGTACTAGGATTCAATCAAGAGCAAAATGGCACCTAATTTCCAAAATATACGCTGTAGTACATAAACCAAAAATCTGATTGACTTTAGTCACTTTTACATTTCCCATAGTCTCTTCAGCATTACAACTAGAAAGAGTGAACAAGGCACTTGCATTTTCATCAGCTGAAGTCTTTTAGTTAGGTTTTTAAAAATCTTTATTTCAGTTCTGGTTTTAGTTTCACAAGTACATAAATAATTGCAAACTTTAGGATCTGATTAATTTTAGTTTATTTTTTAGAAATATTTTATGTCTCCACTGTATTAGATGTTAAGCTTTGACTTATACAAAATCAAAGATGTAGGACAATCAAATCCAATTTATAAATTCTCTCTTTAAAGTCTATTTTTGCAACAGGTCAGGTTGGTCTCCTTCACCATACAAAAATAATAATGCTGAGTAAAAGAGGCTGATTTAAATATTTTTTGGCTTGTATGTTGTTAATTGTAGTTTCCGTTTTTGAAAGGCTTTGTTTTTTTTGTTTGTTTTTTTAAACTATAATTACCTTACAACTAGGTAATTAAACCACATAATGCATGCAGAGTAAACTCTCAAGAGAAGAAAGCTGAACTCAAAGCCTGCTGTATGTTTGTAAAAGCACTTCCTCTCAACAGGAAACATATCCATACAGTATAACTTCATGTCAACATCAGCAAACCAGACTAATCCCTCCCACCATCACAACAAAGGCCATCAAACAATAAAGGGGAAGAGGGAGCAGACACAGTGAGCCAGTGAGCATGTGCATAGGAGCGAGCCAGAGAGGGCCTGCAGAGGCAGGTTCTAGTGCCAGTTGCTATGGTGACCCCACTTGGGCCTAGTAAAGGTATTTCCTGGATCACATATGTCTGACAGGCCCTTAATCCCAGCAGGAAAAGGGGGCCAGGGAGTAGGATCAACTTTCTCCTCAAAAACAAAACCGATGGGGGGAAAGCAGACGAGGCATTTAGTGATGGACTACTGCTATCCAACCTGGACACAGCCTTCAAAAAAAAAAAAAAAAAAATATGCAAGGTTGCAAACCATCCACAATGTCTGTGGCCCTGCCCTCTAAATAGAGATAACACTGATAAGGCCGAGTCAACATCCTAGCTGTGAATCTAGTCACAAACATCATAAAATGCCCATATAAGCAGTGAAATGTTCTTGTTGCTTTATTGTGGGTCACAGAAAGACTTCTGTGATAACCTACTTTAACCTGAAATAACATAAAATACATCTTAGCCAAACTGAGGCACTTTGTCTTAAGCCAGTAACTTTTTTTACCAACACGTGGACAAATTATGATAACAACTAACACACCTATATCACTCACACTACATTTATTGTCTAGTCCCTGCTTGAAGGTAAGAGCCAAGTTTCCAGGATCCCCTTTGAATATGAGGATGTTTCATCTCAGTTAATCCTCCTGGTGCTATGATTGGATTAAAATGGATTAAGGACTATATTTTCAGAAAGCAGCCCATCTGGAATGGTCTCTCATGCGTTCTGTTAACCTTTTGGAAAACTTGATTGACATTATTTAAAATCAGCCTAATTACATAAATCATGAAAGGAATTTTCCTACAGACACAACCATGGAGAGGTTTAAAACTATGGGGGGAAACTCACTAGTCTGTAAATTAAGGACCAACTAAAAGGAAGACTTGGCGCCAGTCTATGGAACTTTCTCTGCCTAAAAGATAGGAAGCAATATGCCGCGTGAATGACTTCTGGGATTTCCTGCTCTCACTGGAGTGATGGTTGAATGCAGTAAAGTCAGGCTGGTTGATGTTCTCTCGTGGCACACAAAAAGTGGCTAGGCACATTCCCGTTTGCTGGTTTGACCCGTGCAGAGTGAAGGGGTGGTGACGTATAGAGGAGCTTGATAAGAAACAAAAGGCAGGACTGGCAGGAAGCAAAAAAAGGACAATGGCCATTAGCAACCCCAAAAAACCTCACAGAGTGTCCCTCCTGAAAGCACTCCAGCAGAGGGCCCTTTTCATTCCTAAATGAGCCACTGACAATCAGCATGGATTAACACTTGGAAACTACAGGGATTACTGTGTAGGACAAAGTTAACCTTTCAGTTGTTCTAGTGTGGGGAGTAACTAATGATTACTTCCATTATCAATCAATCTGCTGTTTTCTCCTTTCACCAACCCATAGAAAAGGTTTAAAAGAAAAAGACTTTTTAAAGTAATATATATCCTCCCACAGCCTAAACTGATGCACTTTTCGTCAGCAAACACCTCAAAACTACCCCACCCCCTCAAAAAAATAGATAAAATTGTGCAAATCACAACATTTCAAGCAAACATCAGTACATCATTACTTGAACAATTGCTGAAACATTTAACTACACACATTTTCAATTTACTAATGTAGCTTATTCATGTTACAGGCTATAATTAAATAAACAACAAATAAATATCTGACACTGACGTCTTATGTGCCAGTATCAGTATTGATGGATATACAGTGCAGCTCTTATAATAGCTTTAATTAGCAGATTTGCATTCTAAAACTGGTCTCAATCCATGTCTCACACAGGGAAACCAGATTTTCTGCTGAAAGTTTACAAATGCCCTAAAACAGAGGAGTTCCCAAACTGGTGTATGTGTACTCCCAGGGGTCCCTGGAAGAAGGCCAGGTGGTAGTTGATTTTTTATTTTTTTTAAGTACAATAAATAAGTCATCCTATATGAATACAAAGTAACCTAGAAAAGCACTCAGTTTTTTGATTGACAGATTTATTAATTTTTCTTATCAATGAACGATGGCGCTTCCTAGTTTATATTGTGCAGACAAAATTTACTTTGAAAAACATGTTTGTGTTTTACAGTTAAATATATGTTGCTTGCTTATAAAGTTTTGACAAATGAACAGTTTGCCTAATTTGCTTTAAATCAAAAAGGCTGAAGGGAGAGCTGGTGGTAAAAATGTATATTTTAGTAGCTACACCACTGTAAAATCTTTGACATCCACTGTCTTAATACATATTCAAAAATAAAACTTACAATAATAAAGACTTTTTCTCCAATTGGAAAAAATGACTAAAAGAAAATGGAAAAATTAAATTTGGAGCAATCCTTTAAACCAGAGTCTCCTGTTCTGTCTGCTTTCAGAAAATCAGTGAGACCAAGCGCTTCTGGGCCCCATAGCTGTCTGCCAAGAGTCTTTCTTGGGACTAAGCAACTCTAGATCTGAAGAGGTCAGTGGCGCTTCTGGTTTGACTGACAGCAAAGCATAGAGTCAAAAAAGATCCACTGGGATCTCTATGACTTGTGACATTTTAATGCCCCTACTCCAAAAATAGCAGCATACAGGGGGTTTATGACAAGTTTCTTTGCCTGATCATAGAGACAACATTTAAAAGGAGTTATCATTAGCCGCTTTCACACTGTCAGTCCAGGCTGTGACAAGCAAATGGCAGGTGAGCTCAGCACTTAAGCCATGTTTCCAATATGCAGTAAAGTACGGGTCAGGTCTGGTCGGGTACGGTGTGGGTCTCTTCTGGACAGCTTGCATTTCCATTTTCAGGGAGACCTTCAGAAGGAGGTGTGCTGTTTCATGGAAGTGTCATCGTGTTATAAGAGGCATGACACGAGCTGGAAATATAAACAAACAGACTGGCGAAGTAGAGGAATAAGACAGAGCCATTTCCAGTGCTTTCTTTCGGAGCCACTTGGACTGTTATGGTCCTTCACCTGTCGATAATCGTTGCACAGGTTTTTTTTGTTTTTTTTTATTATTATCTTAATCTGGCACTAGACTGCCGATCAAATGAATCCCCCCTCTGCCATTTTAGCCAAAACCAGCTGGAACAGTTTTCATTGCAAACAGCCTCGTCCAACTCCTGCTGCACGGCCTCCTTGCCAATAATGCACAATAAAACTTGTACCTCATCACTACTCCAAACTCCATTGCCAGACATCTTGTCTTTTCTGATGCAGATGGACTTTAAAAATGGTGCGGTTTGACGTTCCTACAATTACGCCACGCGATGACGCTTTTCCTCAACCAATCACTGTCTGGCAGATCTTGGCTCCTTCCAAATAGGAATGGTACGGTACGCTTGGGACACCAAGCAAAAGGGTGACCAAAATAGTAACGGGTAACACAGGACCGGTACGCTTTTGTCATAATGGAAACGCTGAAATAAATGTACCGTTCTGAACTGTACCATACTAAACAGCACAGTGGAAAGAGGGCTTTATAGCCCAGGGTCACTAGCCCCCTGCCGTGAGACCGGATATCTTCACACGTTGGCCTACTAGTCCCCCTAGGGGACACCCCCGTTTACGAAAAAGTCATTGGATACGGCCCATTTTAAACCAGGATAGTCGGCTAATTCAGCAGCATGATTTGTAGAAGATAAAAGACGTCATAGTCAACAAAATAGCCCATTATATGCTATCTAGCCCACTCCTTTCTTCAGATTATGACATATAGTGCAATGTTTTGTTTACTGTGATTACCACATTAAGCACAATCCTTTGCACAGTCAAAGTAAAAATAGCTTCTGATGTGCTATAGTAGCAGAAAGTTGCTTATAGCATGCTAGGTAGCCTATTACAGTTAAAATACGTAGGGCAGAACATAAAGAGGGGAACAGATCCGGTTCAAATTAGGAGATGACAATTCCATCTCTTACTAGATTCTGTGGTCTGTGGTGTTCCCACTAGTAGCTCTGAAGGGCCGATGTCCCAAAACACCATCAAGTCAAATTATTGGACACCAATTCTAGTGTTGTGGAGCTTTACTGCTTTATACTGTGCCCATAGTTTATTCAGCTTCTCCAATCTTGCGTGGTTTGTCACTGAATGCTCAGCTCTGCTGCAATATGTTCATTACACCCTTGTTTCTGCAAACCCTGTCAAATGTCTTCTGCCCAGAACATCAGCTGACCAGAACTGGACATCTGTATTCTTGCTTCTTTACAGGTACAGGTAAAGTCTGCTATCAGTCTGTATTTGTATCTTTACAGGTACAGTTTGCTATCTTCACTTTATTTTGCTTCAAATGTTAACTGCGCCCCGACTGGCCCATCATTTTGCTTGGGCCAGAAATCCCGGGCCATTGGCCCCCAGATCCTGGCCCTTGGCACCTGGCCCTGAAGATGTGAAAGCAGTTAGCTCCGGTTGGCCCCGGTTGGCCCAACTTTGGCCTGTCAGTGTGAAAGCAGCTATTGAAATGGGAACCTGTGAGGTCCCGAATAAAATCAATGAGATTAATTTGTTTAGGGGGGTATTCTTTTTTAGATGAACAACACACACAAGAAAAACCCTTAAGACAAACAAAGAAACATGCATAAAACACATCCATTTCAATATAACTATTTTGTTTCCCCACCCAACACAAAAGGAATGCAACCAAATGCTTCTGCTGTGATTGTTTGTCGACAGCTGAAGCCATCCGTCACCCAGCAGGGAAGAGGGGGGAAAGTAAAGCATTCCCAAGCAAAAGCTAAGGGGGGGGTATAGATAGTACCTGGCCATTTGGTGATTAAGAACAGGGTGGAGTGTAAATGCATCAACTCCCCCACCCCAGAGGAAATTTATGGCTCAGAAGACAAACATTCTCCTGAGAAACCCTATCCTTGAGGATAAGGGAGGGCTTGGAGTAACATCTTCTTTCCTTTTTCAAAAAACAGGCTAATTTATAGTTTCCCTGGCAGTTAACTCTACTCTCAGTGACAACAAATACCTTTTCATTACAAAGAAGGAGAGGAGCAGGGACTGCAAGGTAGTGGGGCAGCCCTTGGGCTACAGATGGGAGTCATTTACTCCTCCCTATCTCACTGTCGGCTCAAACACCACTACGCCAAGTTTATTTTATGGCTTACTACCCAAAATAGACCCTCTTTCTTAATTACTCTAATTATAATGTTGAGCTTTATCATATTATATTGCTGAACTCCACTTCCGATTGTAGAGTATAAACATCCAAGCCCCTCTACCCACAAGTCCAGCCAGCTATTACACTGCTGGACTGTATCCAAGAGACACATTTTTAAGGATTCAATTTCAGTACTGCTTTCCCCTTTTTCAGAATTGAATATGTCCAACAGTCAGATCAGGGTAAATTCTCTGCAGGAAATAAAATAGAATCACTGCAACGTTAGTAAGATTTGTTGATACTTATTTTTGCCAACTAATAATTACATTTTATAGATAAAAAAAACAGAAAAGGTGGTGCTAATGATCAGTTGTAGTACATCTGACGCACTATACTGCACTCAAACAACATCAGACTCCAGCAAATGGGGGTGGTGGGTGAACACTGACGCTACAAAGAACAGACTTCTCCACAGCCTGGAGTGTGTTAGGATTACATTCCTGTACAAAGAACAAAGCCCTGATTATCAGTGGACTGCTTCTCAAGAAAAGAGTCTAGATAAGTCAGGCTTAATAAGTTCAATCAGTTACATGATATTTAATAATACTACAATGAGGGCAAGGAAAAAGCAAGGAACAAATAAAGTCTGGGTAGAATTAAAGTTCTCAAACAGCCTTACCTTCATCTGTGTTGGCAGGCCGACATTGGGTCCTTAAAACTTGGGCGAATAAAGCCAGAAACAGAAGTATACTTTGCCTCAGCATCCTGCTGAGGGAGCTACAACTGTTGGCTTTTCTGCGACCGGCTCTCCATTCAGACCTGATGAGCATCAGCAGCAAGTCATTCACAGTACTGGAAAAAAAAAAATGAAAAAACAAACTTTAATTGCCATATAATGAAAGACTATAAATATGTGACTTATAATGGTTACCAAAATCTGGACTACAATTTTTTGTTAACTGGGAAAAATTCTATCTATTATTACAATGAAAAACTCAACTTTGTGTTTCTGCACTATGATAACAGTTCATGGGAATAATGAGTGTTACATAATATGGAAACTTGAATAACTGAAAGTGTAGTAAATTACATTTCATGTAATTTATTCATCCAATCAATTTCAGCTTCTATAAAACCAAGATGTTCCTTATAATGACTGAAAACTTACATAAAGTTAAAATGAATATATTATATACTTATCTAAAACTAATCTATATTTGCAACTAAACTTGAAAAAAAAAACCTACAACACTATTTGCAATTGATAAAAATTGCACATTCCGTCTGTGTGTAAGAAACCTGCCAAAACAATACAGGAAAAGCCTGCCAAAAAACCATAAAAAAACAGAGAATTTTATTGTGTGGTTCTTCACAACTAACTGTAAACCATATCAAATAATAGGATGTATAAACACAAACAACAATCCACATTTAAGCTGACATGACAAACTACTGTCCAAACAAAAGACAACATTACTTCTGTCTACAACATGGCTGATAATAGATACTCCCGCATTAGGATACGATTGTACATTAACAGAGATAAGAAACTGCAGAATAAAAAGCCTGCTTAAAACTTCAAAACAGTCGATACATGATGCATAGTTCTTTGGAATGAAATATAACAAATGCATTCTAAAGTTATTTGGACTGTCATTACAGTCAGAGAAACTATGCAGCCTATGTTAGCCTATCTTTCACAGGACTACTGGGGTTGAAGGACGTGTTATATCCTTCACAACTTGGCATATTACAGCTGGTGACCCTCATATGTGCACATCTGCTTGCATCATCAACTCTGCAGCATCTGGCCACAGAGATTAACACTTGCTCCAACCTCTGAAACCACCATGAGAAATATGTTTATGTAAAAAAAAAAAAAAAACAACCATAGTCTGCTATGTGACACCTTTGCAGAGAGACTATAGAAGATCGTTTCTGAGAGATCTATTGTCTAACAGTTGGTCTTGATCCTGAGCCGAAAATGACCCCTCCCCCCGTGACCACTTGCTCCTTTGGATTGTCAACAAGTGTCAAACATATGCCGCTTTTTTTGGTTTCTTCACCCTGATGCTGTCAAGCCAGAGGACACGGGCCCCATTAATGATGACGTTAAGAATGTCAACAGAGTCCCAAATGACTCCAAAATATCCATCATGTACAACTACAAAAGCAACTCCACATCTCAGTCTAAGAAAACCCTGCTTGGTTTACAGACAAAGTCATGTTCAGATGCAGCTGTGGTTTCCTTTAAGAGGTAATGGCTTATGTGAGTGTTCATCACTGAAACAGTCATTGTGTTCTCCTAAAAACCAATTCAATTTCACTTTCCAAGAATGGTCTAGTGTTCCAGCAGCTGAGCTGGGTCAGGGGGGTCCGAAGGGGATAAAGAAGCTTGGTCATCGCAGCTCTGTAAGCAGTGAGTCAGTGTTTGGGACAGCTCCAACTGGCTGCTTCTGCTGCCAGACAGAAGGAACCGCAGCAAGCAGCCGACCACGTTCCCCGGACCCTCATCACTATAACAACCATCAATAATTGAAAGAGGAAGTGGTGTCTTCAAAAGTATGACACAACACTTTGTCATCTTAAGCTCCCATGGGAGCAAGAGTTAAACATACAGAATGTGTTACTATCCACACACAGGAAACAAACTGAGACACACTGATTCACTGGAAAAAAGGATACAAATACCTAAAATGAGCCTGTAAGATCTTACCCCATTAAAAACAAAAGAGTGTATTACAGAAAAGTAAGTACAATTATTTGTCTTTTTTTAATCTATACCAATGCTCTGGTTCAGTTTTGTATGAGTGTTAAATACTGACACACTCTTAATAGTATGAATTGGTTTAGACTGAGATTAGTTAAGTAATAACATTTACAAAAGGTATATATTTATTTAATTAAAAAATTTAAACTCAAACTTCTCCAAATGTGACCTAAAATTACATGGAGATCAAAATGCCAGTAAAGAAATACTGCACCAGAATGCCCAACAAGAGAAAAAAAAGTAATTAAAAAAATAAGACAATAAAACTTCATTCACAGCGGTACATTTCAAACCTCAGTTGTATTCTACACTTCCTAAAATATGGTCATACCAGGTCTGCCTTTATTCTTTTTAGTGAGATAAGTATGCACAAATTCCACTGTGTATCTTAAACATAAAAAGGATAAAATAACAGATTACACCAACAATTCTCACACTACTCTCCAATTTTACAGCCCTACAGCCTCTGAGCAGCTAAAACTTATCTGATGGGCTAGGCTGATAAGATGCTCATTGGTCACTTCACAGGAAACAGACTTAAGTGTCGAGCAGAGTGAGATTTACACAGAATAACAGAACTAAAAACTGACCCTCAAGTGTTTCTATATTTCTAAGAGCAAATTCACATTTTTATGTAACACCTACATATTGGTGCTGCCATAAAGACATTAGAAATGTTCCAACACATTTTCGCAGTCCAGAATGCTTAAAAAGATTTACACGGCACCAAAATGTACAGGAAAAACGCAGGACAAACTTTAGAAGGAAAACCAGGCTGCTCTAAAACACACAGTGAAGGATTCAGTACCACTTTACTTTTTTTATAAAGGTATTTTACAGAATAGGTAAACAGTAGTCAGTTTAATGAAACTCTACTTTTTCAACATAAGTTGCAAAGAACCTGTTGAGTAAGAGGTTAAACTACACGATTAACACTGTGCAAACTTTTTCTTTTTTTACCTTTTCTCATTATACAATACAAAGACAAAGGTTACAAGCCTAACCCATAACATGGCCTACACCATAATTACTGTTCTTTGCCATCCATGCATAAAATTCCTCAGCTCCCAAATTCTGCTGCCCCGTCCCAGTTTACATTACACTCCCAGCCAGCAAGAGGCCAGTCTGCACAGTGGACTGGTCAGTAAAGTGCACAAGACAGTACAGTGGACGTAAGAGCATCAGACCATTTTCCTGAAGCTACTGTTTTCACAAAAACAGTCACTTATGGTTTGTCTTTGCAGCCTCATGGCCTGAGCCAGTAGTTCACCATCAGTATTCCATAGGGGGGGGATCAAGTGTCTTAAGGTTACACTCAAATGTAAAGACAATTAATGTCAAACAAACTGACACTTCACCATTTGGTTGACACTTAATCCAAAGTGCTTTGCAGGACACCAAGAATAGGTCACTACATACAAGTGTGTTTGTGTGTTTTCCCATGGGAATTTGAAGCAGAGAAAACTACTCAATTCCCGTAGATAACCTTTACAAAAGACAATGAATCTGAATTTAATGACCTAAACACATACAAATAGGAGTGAAATCATTGTTTGAAACAATTGCATCATCAATATGAGTTCATACAATGCACTAATGGTGAAATGTATCATTCAAAGCTCTCATGGAAATATTTAATGTCACATTACATTTCCTGGTTGATATATTCAGTAAATAGGTTGTTAGAGCACAAGTGGGGATTGCCCTTTGTTACTAAATTAGAGGCCAGGTCTATTCCCCACTTCCCAATAGATGCTTGAGGGTAAAACTTTTTTTTTTAAACCTTGGTGAACTCCCTTGGGCATGCTGCTTTTCTAAACCATCCATCTTCTCCCTCTCATTTTATAACATAACATTTAGAGCTTTACATAACATCAGACTGTCTCCCCCAAAGCCAGACTTCATGACAGATGCAGTAATGATGGATGTTTGCATTTCTGACCAAAAAATATATACTGTTAGTCAAAATACATGACAAGATGCTGAAAATTGATATTTGCAGTGTATTTTAGAGTATGAATGTTATTTTAATAGAAATAGTACTTGGCAGACATGCAATTAGTTTCTAATTCTACTGTGGCACAATATATCCCAATAAAATTCAAAAAGTCAGACACTTTTAGATCCACCATTGTTAACAAGTGTTAACACCATCATTTGCATTAATAAAAATTATTTTGGAGTTTTGTTTCTATGTGATAGGATACCGTTTTCTCGTGCACATTATCTCATCTTGGCTGATGCCTGGTTTGACTTGTATATTTAACCAAAACAACTTCATTTTCATGACTTTTTGAATGTCAGGATTTTATGTTTTCCAATTCATACTTAAGCATGGAGGAGACAGACAGAGGTGTTACTATACATGGAACCCTTCAAGAAATCAGATCACATAATGAAAAACAGGCAGTTTTCCTTTTTCCTTGTTTCCAGTGCACAGAAATATTTCTTAAAGAACAAACAGGTGGTTGAATGTCATTGCAGAAAATAGCTGCCACGGATCACACACACACACACACACACACACACACACACACACACATCTGCAAACAAATAAACTAGCGCGTAAACCTACATTAAAGTGAAGATAAATCACCGCCTGGGGGATAAGACAACGACTCACCTTACTGGCGGGGAGATGTGAAAGAGTCCAGGCTGGGTTAGATAAGGAAGGCTCCTGGGCTGTGATTTGATGCAGGAAAAACTTCCCGAAAAACAGTTAATCCAGACTTTAAAGCGTGGCCCCTTCACGACGTTCACTTAACTATCGCCGTTAAGCTAACAAGTTCGAGCATATTTTCATCATACTTGGGTAAAGGAAAAATGTGTTTTACCCCACTCTGTAAATAAAAAAACACTTAACATGAACCAGAACAAACTAAATGCTCAACATTTAGCACAATACAAACATTTAAGTCCGTATTTTGTCGGTTTTTGCTATATTTAACCTTGCTAACCCAAAGTAAATCGAAGGAGTTGCGCGAGCGCAGGACAACTCGACTCGCCAAGGAATAAAGTCCCGAAAAAATGTAGTCCGAAAGTTGTTAAACTCACTCGAACAAAATACCCGAGAGCTGGAATGGAGTTTTGTCGGGATATTACTACAAAAACGGTAGTACTTTCGGGAATCCTACAAGGTATTCTGGCAATTCCTGGTGGATAAATGCTGTTAAACAACGAGAGTCTGGGCTGCTCAAAAACCTCCCCCTAAAAGCGGAGAATATGCGCATCCTCCGGACCGAAGTGAAGACACACACAGACACACACAGACACACACGACACCACTGACTTTCACTTCACAATAAAAGCCCAGAGGACTCACAACTTTTGCAGGACGTACTAAAACACCCAAAGGTTATAGACTGCAGTTTTACACAGTTCAATACAGCAGTATTATTACTAGTACTATATGAAAGTTGTAATAAATAAAATTGAAATAGAATGTAAAAAAACTGTACTATATTTTCCTCCAAATGTATGTTATTGTTAGTATATATATATATATATATATATATATATATATATATATATATATATATATATATATATATATATATATATATATATATATCATTGGTTATTTAAGTCATTTTGTCATGATTCTGTGGATTTTTTTTTCTTCCTTTTTTAAAATACGTTTATACACTGATTTTCTGGTCATTACTGTTACCCCTGTGATAAACTGGCAATTTATCTAAGGTGTAAAGGCTCCAACACAACTCTAGTGAGGATAAAGTAGATTCAAAAGATGAATGTTTTCGTTCTTTATATGTCATTTATGAGCCTTTGTATTCTGTTTATTTCATTTTCTGTGCCTTTCCGCTGTGTGTTTTTCATTCTTCATATACCATTTGTAAAATAAATAAATAAAATTAAAAGTAGGCTTAATTAGCTCATATGCCATTTTATTTATCTATATTTCCATTCTATTCTCTTTTTTGTTTGTTTTTGTAACCATGTTTTTTCTGGGGGGGGGGGGGGGGGTTGTGTCACAGTTTATATTAAGTCATTTATTTGGAAATAGTGTGCACGGTAATATATTTTCCTGTGATAAGACTGTGTTATTTCTGTCTAATTAAACACAAATACCCCTTATTAGAGCTTTTACTCTGAAGGTTTCCTTTCCTGTCTTCAGACTTTAGTATTGCTGTTGCCCTCCAGCTTGATGTAGGTCTTTTCAGTCTGGTAAAAACCTGGCTCCTTCTGCCATCCACAGCACCTCTCCCCAACAGAGCTCTACCAATTCTCTACACCGCGCTCTTTGCATTGTGGGATTGAAGGTCCAAACAATACACAGGCCAATGGCCTGACTATAAATAGATCATGTAAATTTTTATTCAATCTATCTTTAATAGCTGAAAAACATACAGAACACATTTACTGAAAGTCATTCTTTCTTTGTAGGATCATTTGTATTTTTTAAATTATCAAAAATGCATATTCCATTGCAGCTAAAGTACTTCCAATGATTAAAGAAAAGTATTTGTTTCTTAAACCAAAACAGTGTACATTGTCAGTAGATGTACAGAACTGTGCAAAAAAAATCTTCAACCTTTAGGTTTGTTGTTTTTGAATACATTCTGTTTTCTCCAGAAAATACTGGGGATGTGTGACATCTAAAAAAAAAAACAAACTACTAAATGCTATCTAAACCTTAAACTTATTATTATTTAGTGTGGCCCTTCACCCCACAACCAATAGCAGGACAAATTAGAAATATCTGATACGTGTTGAATGAAATTTGATGTAAAACGTTATATTAAAAATGTATTTAAAAATTGCAAATTGTCTGAATAAATAGATTAAAGACATATTAGTGAAAAGGAGGGTCTCAGTAAATACTAGTACTTTCTTTAAAACTGTTATCTTGCCATATATCCAGACTGTATCATAATCATATGTATGATCATTCTAACTTTACTAAACCAACAAAGATAAAGATGGCCTAAGACTTTTGCACCGAAGTGTAGGACAATCAGTTCAAATATTTAAATACCAATGCATGCGTCTCTTTGTGCATATGCATTTAATTCAGGAAATATGTTTCCTTTGCAGGATTTCAGATAATATAGCCTGTCAACAAAAAGTGAGCACTTTCATCAACTTCCCCCATTCAAGCCTTCTATAAAATAGCTTTATAGTATTGGCATAAAGATCATATGGTTTGGCAGCATTTCAGAGAAAATCAGAAATTCAACTGTATGTGTCAACTCAGCACAAACACAAATTTTTCCTGCTGATCAAACACATGCTTCATATCTAAGGAGCTCATGTGGTTTTTGGTTCCATGTCACAGTTGACAAATGACTGATGACTGAAGCTGCAGACACATGAAGCCCAGCTTTCTAGTGAGATTAAAGAATGGGATTACTAAGAAAGTGATCTCCATTCAAACACATGTTTTCCTTTTATCACACCTGCTGTGTTGATGCCAGTGCTCAACAGAATAGACAATTTTATGGTTTAGTTTATTCTAGTAGAAATTCAAATTCAGCAGCAGGTAACATAAATAATAAAGGATACATCTACATCATATTCTCACACAATGATACTTCTGTTCTCCATTTGTAGACAGTGTGTTAGACCTGTGTGTACTCTATAAAGACAGCAAACATTATCTCATATCACATGTCTCATAAACACAGCCACTATCAGCAATATACAGCAGGACTTAGGAAATAATATTTCAGGATGTATTTGTAGGATTACTCATGTATACTGTAATCAGAAGTCCAAACAGGTGAAACACTTTAATATAGTTCTGATTTTTTATCTTCATCTTTTCGAGTACAAGAAAAAAAAAGTTGACCATTTTCAATGATGTTTTAATGATAATTTTGTGCTTGAAATAAAACTGAACTGAAACTGAATGAAAGGGAAATGATAAGACTTACCAGTAACGCTTTATAATCGACACAAGATTAAAGAAATAAAACATTTCCCTTTTCACATATGTGTCTCTGTGCTTTGTAAATCTTTGTGCAATCTCTACATCTGTGTGCTGATTTACTTTTTCTGCCTTTTTGGATTATTTTCTTTCATTTTCTTTGATTTATTTCTCTCTCTTCTTATGAATTAAGTTTGAATTACCCGCATACAATAGGTACACAGTTTTCAAGTTTGGCTTTTCAACATTTACACGCTGACAGTTATGCCAAATCAGCTTTAGTTCAAATAAACTTCAAAGAGAGCTACAAACTCCAAAGCAGATGGCGCTTGAATCGACCACATACATACCAGAGAAAAACCAAACATGTTTATAAGGTTAACTAATAGTGAGAGTTAACTCTGCATATGCTGCCATTAGCCACATCATACGACTATAGCATCCAAACATGGTGGAGAAGGTCTTTGATGCAACTAATATTTTATAGACATTTCTCACTTGGGTCTGTATGTGATGCTGATAAATAGTTCCCTTGGGCTTGAAGCTGTAAATGAAAGTTCAACACTTAACATGAAAGTATTTGCATAATACATGACATATGCTTAAACCATTTGTTTATTGTTTTCCTGATAAGCAGTGAGTAATACATATCAGGATCTCTGGAAACCTCACAACCATAGTGACAGCTTGGGATGCTAACTTGTAAAAGAAAAAAAAAAACAGATGAGAGAACATAAAGAAAGTAATTACGGGCCAATAAAAGATAGTCTTTGGTTCTTTATAGCAACTCAGAGGAGACACACTGTCTGTATATATAGTATATATACTGATTTACTCACACACATTAAAGGAATAATTATCTATGGCTCTTTGACAAAGCTTGTATCATCAATTATTAACCAGTCTTTGTGATGTTTGCATGCCATGGTAGCTTCAGTAACTTAGAGATAAAGAGAGTTACTAAGAAAGCAGACCTATTTATAACAAAGACACAAGGTTTTTGATGTGTGGATTGAGAAAACAGTGTGATTAGTTCACAATCCTATCAAAAAAGTTTTAGAAATGGTAATAAATAGAGTTTCAGCTCATCTGAGGGCTTCAACTTATAGCTTATAAAGTCAGTTAAACCTGCACTTAAATGCAGCTGGCAAAAGCTTAGCCTAAGCGCAGTCTGTTTCAGGATGAGGTGTGGCATTTCTGATCACTCCTCACTTCCTTTCAGTGTAAGGAAATGTGCCGGACATTGTTAAAACCAGGAATACCATATGCAAAAGTAAACCGAATGCAGGCTAAGCCACACATCAGCATGAGAACAAATAGAGAGTCATGCAATGCTCAGAGTGAACAATATCTGTCCCAGGGATGCTTTGCATGATGATTTCCCTAGCAGCTTCTTCATCACCCCAAAGTGGTGTATTATTTGTCCTTGCTTTTTATGTTTGCATTCCATTGTTACCAGGCAAGTACAAATATCCCTCTTTCTGCACAAAAACCTCATACAGGCCTTCCACTACACAGCCAGAGCCCAGCCCTCATCCATCTATCAGTGGTGCCCCCGTTCTGCACAGGGCCCCCCAAGCTCTGCCCACCACCCCCAACCCGCTCTTTGACATAACGCTGTTGTGGCTTTCCGGGCCTTTATGCAGGCTGTTGTCTGAGGCAGATTGAAGACCCTTTGTGTGCGTCAGCCCCTGTCCTGAGTGGCTGGGAGGAACCTGCTGAGCTGCAAGTGGAGAGACAGGAATGCGCATATGAATAGGCTAGTGTGTTCTGGGCACCTGCTGACAGAGGGACAGCATGCATATGAGTCTAGTTCATCAGCCTAACCATCTTGTTCAATTGCACGTGCAGCAGTGTTGCATTCCCTAGTCAATTACACTGAAAGGATACATTGTCAGGCCTGTAGTGATCGATTATGCACTTTGATATGTATAGGATTTTTAAATGAATGTGGTGGCAGCTGCATTGTTTTCGGTGTGAATTATCAACATCAAATGCAGTATTTAGTTCTGCTCCCCTACTGCTCCCCAATCAGGGTTTCTTTTGATGTCTGAATGGTGTGTAGGTTTATCTAATCTGATTTATACATACAGAGAGCTTGTAGAGTCTTGTCCTTTCATAAGTCAGTCTTTTATGCTCCACCCTCCAATATAGACTGCAGCTGATGTTTGAAAGATGCAGATGCTATCTTTATTTTACATAACTTTTAAATTGCATAAACAGAAAATCATTTGTAAATCACTCAGTCCATACACACATAAACACGGTACATTTTGCAGTGTTTAATCAACTCTTAGAGAGTTGATTTAACTTTCTTCTAGAGTGTATTTGGTCCCATCATGTCCAAATTAACACAGTGAAATTTATAGTATTGTATGTCAAAATCCAAAGATCAACATGCATTAAATAGAACAAGGAACAACTTGAATATAAAATGATGAGTAGATTTGACTACTAATAGCTATTATAATAAACTGGGTCAAAAACAGAAAATAAAATTGTATCTTTGTCGTAAGAGCCCTCACCTCTACATCATATGAAAGCATGTTTAAATTATACACTGTATATTTGCATTTTACTGGCATATTTAACCAGGACATCATACATCAATAAACCCTGATGTTCCAAAATGCTTCTTTTTTATTTGTTGCCCCTGGGTGGATTTACAGGATCAGCCCTGAACAAAGATTAAAATGTTGATTATTTACAAACATGCATCAGTAAAAATACATTCTAAAAGAATCCCACTGTTAATACAAAGATTATTTGCTGTTCTTATCATCAGGTACTATTTAAAGCATGTACATGACTTAAACATGTTGAACCAAAAGTACATGTAAAGTTATTTGACATAACTGTATTCAGACATAATTCTCAGGTTATTTTATTAAAGTAGTACATTTCGAATGACACTGTCTAAAACTATGGGCCTTTCGAATAAGCATAAGTCTCATTTACAGAGCAAAATAGCAATATTCAAATGATTAATCCAAAGGAACAAGAACAAGTAAATCTGTGCAA
Organism: Siphamia tubifer; assembly: GCA_020466265.1. Classification (NCBI taxonomy): domain Eukaryota; kingdom Metazoa; phylum Chordata; class Actinopteri; order Kurtiformes; family Apogonidae; genus Siphamia; species Siphamia tubifer. The sequence goes on along the minus strand of CM035791.1, from coordinate 27,806,210 downwards.
ATGAACAACATGCTGCAAAAGTTTGTATGTGTTCAGAAGCTGGGAACCTACATTTATAGAGTTTACAAAGATTTGGTAGATGATATATAATTAGCCGATGCTTAACAATGCTGTTTTGATGGGACATAGATACATGATCCAAAAAGGTTCATTAATTGTCCTCTGACTCATATGGCTCAACTTATGGGATGTTTGTCTGGCCATGCTTTTGAGAAGATTACATCTCCATAATCAATACAAAGAAACTTAACCATCCAGAATAGACTCTGGAAAATAACATCTGGGAAAATAGACGTTAGATTAGCTCCAAAAAAAAAAAAAAGAAAAAGAAAAAAAATCCCAGCATGGTTAATAAGCACTATTGCCTGGAAAACGTTTCTGATGATTATGGTTATTGGGACAATTGGGGACATTTGGACTTCATCAACACGTGTTGCCTTTCACCCTTTTGATGCTGCAGGAGCCTAATTTATAATGATATGTCCTTCATATTCAAACCTAGAAACTTAGACCTGGACTCTATAATTTGCTTGAAAGCCTCCCCCAATTAAAGATTACTCATGTTTGTTTTTTCTGCAAGATTACGCACAACTACTGCACTGATTTTCATAAACTTGATGGAAGGCATGGGCCAAGGACAAACTAATAACATTTTGGAGCAGATCTATAAAAATGGGTGGAGCCTGGATTTCCTTTTTCCTTTTGAGACAGGGCATATGATGGATTATAGCACTTTGGGCATTGGTAGAAATTGGCACTATACAGGTGTCTTTCCATTGTAGTTTTACATGAATAAATGTATAATGCTATTGTATGTGGATCAGTGATCCAATTAACATTTATCACCTTTTTGTGCTTGGCCTGAGCAACTGATAAGCTGAGCCATGGTGCCGTTTGCTTAAAAGAGCTGAGCTGTTGCGTCTGGACTCATGGCTCTCATCACCTGCTGACCTGGAAAATAGAAACCTAAGATCTGCAACATCACTTCAACCAGAGGACAACATGCTGCTTTGAAGAGGGAGTGGGACAAAATTGAATTATACAGCATCTCTGAGGAGCAGCTTCTGTAGATTTGATTACATACACCTCCTCACCCACCACCCACACTCCTGCTTCACCATTCCAGATGAGACGATGTGTGGCAGTTTTCTGTGGCAGAGTCTGGTACTTCACTCTTTAATGTGTGTCCATCTGCCAGGCATTTACCTGATTACTTCAGGCTAACTCAGACAGGTCCTGATCTTTCAGTGTGGCTTGACGGCCACCAATTGGCACTTATGTTGGACAGCTGTACACAGGATACATTAAACAAAATGGCCATTTTATCTCTGAAAACAGGCATCAATGAATCACCAAAACAGAGAAATATACACCAACGTGGAATTCAGAAGTGCATCGCATATTGTTTTTCACATTACACTAAACAGTCTAAACACATTTTACACAACTCTCAAACTAAATGGGAATAACAAGTTGTTCCATTCTTGTCCTTAACAGTGTTCCTTAAAAGTCCTTGTAGACTAAGTGCTATTTAATATAAAGCCTCAAGTACTGACTACAGATCCTTCATACAAGCATGGCACATTAGACCACCTTCTATTTCTGAGGAAAATAACATCCAGTCCTGGTTTAACTCGGGCTCATTATGGTGGAAGTGGGTTCCAAAGCCAGGAAGTTTCATTGCTTTCCAAATAAATCTCGCTAAACAGAGCTGTAATCCAAATTCCTCATCTTGTGGAGTCCTCCCTAAATCCACACACTATGTGGAAGCTTTTGAAAGGCTCACATAGAAATCACACTTTCTTGGTCTGGGTCATTTCTAACTAACATAGCAAAGTTGTTTGAAAGAAACAGAAGAAAAGAAGAAAAAAAAAAGGGTTTTCTTTCCCTTTTTTTGGTTCCTTGACAAAACTGCTCATTTTCACCCAGCACAAGCCTGTTTCTGATTGTTTCCACATAGAGTGGGGCAAGCTCTCAAATTCAAACCATCTCATGAAAAATTATCAAAAAGGGGGCCCTGTAACTTCCCTCTAGTTTTACCAGGTGACACAGAGGGTTTTCATTACTTTGCTCACTGCTAGCAAATCTAAGACATCAACTTTGATTATGTTACATAGAACCTGGCACAAGAACAATCAGTGGGTGCTGTGGGTAGATGTGATAGCCTGTGTGCCAGTCAAAATTACTGTTGTACTTCAAATAGCAGAATGTGCTTTGTATTCCTGAGCCATTTGAAGGACAAACATACAGTGTATTGTTCAAACTGCTCAGTGACCAGTTCAAAAAAAGGCTGAGCAAACCCCTTGCTCTCTCTGACATGCGGTATTTAACTTGGGTGATCATAGTAACAGCTCCTCAGCTGTAGGGAAGGAACAACTTGTCACTGAGTGTAAACAGCTCTCTTGACTCAGTTCTCCAAGCTACAACCCCCACCCCCCATCTCACTCCATCTACCCCCCGACACCCCCATCTCCTTGTGCTGTGTGGCGTCAGCTGCAATGAGCTCCAGATGTGGCCTGGCACCCCTCCAGTCACGGCACTGGATGTGGTTTGAAGGTAGTTTGGAAACACCACCCACCAGCGGATCCAATGAAAGTTCCTTAGACTGCAGTGAGAGGTTTCTTATAGCGGGTTTTGCACATATGCAGTCTACAAACATGCAGAAGAAGTACAGTGCTACTCTGCACATCTGGGGAGGCCAAGAAGGTATCAGTCTTAGATGTGCACGTGTAACTTATTCAACATGCTTTGAAAAAGTAACTAAGGAACACAATAGCCAAAAATGTTTCCATGCGAATAGAAATATCAACATCCTTTCTTCAGTCATAGGCTTCCATAATTTTTTTCCCCCTTTTCATAGAAATACTTAAATGAGTGATTTGACCTTCCTTTGATAATGTGTGAAATCAAAATATATCTTTTTGTGATTCAATATGCTTAAAAGAAAAAAAAATACTTGATTGAAAAAAACTAAACTACTTCATTCTATGTAGAAACAATTAGAAAACTAGGTGCAGCAGTGGTTTGAGTGACTGTTATGTTGAGCTTGAGAGTATTATTTAATCAAAAAGTAGATTTAGATGTTTTCTGTTTATAGGGAACAAACCTGTACACACTACGTGCCAGAAGCAAATAAGTTAATTAGATACTTAAAGACACATAAGACCTGGTAGCAGCAGTTGAGGAATACCAACAGGTCAAACTAAATGATGTAAGCAAATCATGACTTTTCCCAAAGAAGCTCAGTATCTTAGAAAGCAGTTGCTATGGCAGCTGGATACAGGACCTGCAGTTCTATAAACAACATACATGGGCAAAAATACCCCTGAGGCACAGTGCAGTCCATCCATAATACTTTATTATTGGTGGTACACTGATACATTTATTTCTTTCTAACAGACACTCTTTAGTTTTCCAGCAGTATTGAGGATTGAATGAGGTCATTCTGCATAGGCTGCCAGCTAATTCACATGGTCTAATGAAAAAACACCAGCTCCTTTTAACACAATGGCACCCCCTGCTGTCTGATATTGCCCCTTCACGTACTGCTGCACACAAAAAGTGAATCATCCCACTTCACATATTAAACCTTTATGTTTGAAGTTATTAATGCTGTAGAGAGAGCAATGCTGTTGTGTGCTACACACAAAACACTAATTTACAGCAAACATTTTAACAAAAAAACAAGTATTACTGACATTCAAGCACATGTGAGTGAATTTAGGTGAAGTCTGCCTTGAAATAGTTTTCTTAAACATTTATTTGATCACAGTATTATTCAGAATATTTTACTGTCATTAAGAGTTTTTTCTATAAAAAACTGGCATAATTCATTCATCAACCTCAATCCTTCTGTTTTACTGTTCTATACTGAACAGACAGAGCACAGTGCTGCCTGATTGGTTACAATTATTAAGTCTTACAATCTGAGCTATAAATACTGTTACTCTTTTGAATAATACAAGTAACTACTAACATTAACAAAACAAGACTTTCCTAAATAATCGCACTACTGTTATATAATATGTCACATATTACAAATACCTCTGGATTGAAGGTGTATATAATCCCATAATAATAAAAAAACAAACAAACAAACCTGGAGCCATGCCAGTTGTTTTTCCAAAAATATTTAATTCAGCAGCACTGTATGGAGGCTCATTCCACAGCTAAACTGTCAAATATCAAGTCCTGACAATAGAATATGTGTGTATCTTGTAGTCTTTAATGTTCAAAGTAAAAAAGGACAGCAGTGAAGCAGTGGTCACCGGGGAGGTTTTAACAACTCCTGCAGATCCTCTTGCTGAGCCACCTGGTAGGGTAGCTGGACTCTCTTGTTCACCTGGCTGCAGAGTCCAGGGCAGTGCTGAAGAAGTAGCTGACACACATTTCCATGCCCCTGTTCTGCAGCCTGTTTACACATGAAAGAAAATCAAGTGAAACAGGTTGTGTGATGTGTTATTTCTGCAAAATCTTGTAGTAAGAAGGCCCACCTTATGTAGCGGGGATGCACCATCATCATCACAGATCATTGGATCTGCCCTGTGTTGCAGCAAGAGTTCAACCACATCCAAGTGGCCACAGTATGCTGAACGATGTAGTGGTGTGGCACCGCCTAGTGTCTGGGGAGATGCACAGGCCCCATTTTCAAGAAGAAACTTACACACAGCAAGATGACCACTACGACTTGCATAGTGCTGAACCAAAACACAAAAAAGGTTGAAAATTAGAGAAAGAACATTGCAACAGTTTTAGCAACCAGCTGTCCTAGTATCTCACCAAAGCTGTATATCCAGCTGAATCTTTCAGATTAGGATGTGTGCCTTTCTGAACCAAAGATGTAACACGCTCCAAGTCTCCATCCATTGCAGCAGACCAGATACCTGCAGAGTTAAGAAGACATAAGACAGTCTGCTTCACTGAAACAGTTTTTATGCGTTTAAATAATCTAGCTCGATTGTAGTTTAATGTATGCTTATGTCTCTTGCATGTACAGCACAATAGGCAAAATATGTATAAATATATATGTAGAATGACCAAAAATAACCGAAAAACCTCAACTGTATTCGTTTAGAAAAGGTGCATTATAATTTCTTAGTATGAGTCCTTAAGAAGGTGGACATAACTGAATGCATGTTTGTGTAAATATTAATTTCAGTAGGACGCAAACCTCGCTCAAAAGCCATTTCACTCAAGGTCTGGTAGACACTAGAAGACACTGGATGGGAGCAGCAAGAGCAGTGCTCTGGATTGGACGCCATTATTTGGTTAATATAAACTCTACAGCTTCCGAATTATTGAAACGTAATGCAGTGCAGTCTTTGAGTTTCAGGCATAACATAACATCAACCTCTTCCGTATTTCTTCTTCTATGTAATCAGCAGTTACCAACTTTATGATGCATTACCACCACCAACAGGACTGGCAACATAACACACAACTTCCATAATCAAGCTGAAAAACAAATCTGTATTTCTATTTTATTAAACCTAATTATAGACATATAACGAGAATAACTCCATTGAAGAACTCGATGGAAACTAAATTTTCACTGCTAAACGTCCGGGAGAATGCTTGTGAGTCGTACATTTCTACGTCAAACCCACTAACCAATCACAGAGCTCCATTCCAGATGCTTAGTTAACGGTATGTTCAAACAGTTAGGTTTTTGGGTTAATTAAAATTTTTAACAGGTAAACAAGCTGTATTATCAATATCTGTTTTCTGTGGTGCTCGGTGTCTCGAAAGCACATTGATTCTTTTGATTATTTATTAGTCCATGTCACCTAGAATTCATTTCACAGTACATTTCACACTCATTGTCCCTTGATTGCTGACTCGAGTCCTTTCTTATTTGTTTTAATGTTTCATGTTTTGTTTTAAGAAATGTATGAAAACAAATATGAAGATAACACACATGTCCACCGTATATTCATTTTACACCCATACATATACACATATCATTCATTATCGAGACGGCTGGATGTAATGTACGTTTTACAAGGTCGTAATTCCTGTAGTTCCGATGGTTCCTGAAGGTACCTTTTGTCTCGTGTTATTGTCTGACGCAGCTAGCTAGCCAGCTTCAATTCGGCAAGTAACACTCATCTGCTAACACTAAATTATTGTTAATAGAATATACAAAATACCTTTAACCAAAGCACATAAAGAATGAGAAGAGTTACGTTATTTGTTAACGGATCATCTAAAAATGGCAAGGTAGGTAATAAGTTGGTAGTTATGCTTTATTTATTGTGTGATCTAGGGCCGCAGAATGACTGGCCTTGTCTACTTCACATGGATTGATTATTTCATTATAGCTGAATCCAATTTACACCTTTAATACCATTATTAATAATAGGAAAGATGTTTTGTGTAAATTCATGTTGAAGATAAACTTAGATTTGCTTGAATTGGCGCTAAGGCTAATCTTGAATGACATTGTAATGAGTCATTTTGGGGCAAATAACTGTATTTATGTCTGTAACCGTTTCCTTTTAGGTTGTAGCAGTGTATGGAACCTTGTCTGATTTACTATCAGTAGCAAGCAATAAGTTAGGAATCAAAGCCTCCTGTTTATACAATGGAAAGGGTGGTCTCATAGATGACATTACCCTTATTAGGTAAGGTCACACTTGGACAGTAAATATGTTTATGAGCTGTATAGCAGTATAATTAACTAACTGTGTATCCTTTTTACTCTCCATGTTTACAAAAGAGATGATGACGTCTTATATGTATCAGAAGGAGATCCATTCATTGGTGAGTACAAGTAATTTCTATTGCTGACTCATTAGTCAAGTTATGATTTCAGAAATCATAACTTGAAATCTTTTATTTGAAATTACAGATCCACAGAATGAAGTCAAACTTACATCTGAGCAACCTGGAGCACATACTGACTGGCTGACCCTTAATATCGGTGGTCGTCTCTTCACTACCACCAGGTAAATTGTAGTTAATACAAAGGTCATAAGATCTGCTCTCTTTTTTGTGTATATTTTGCTATTCATATATAAACTAAACATATATAAACTGTAACATGTTATGATGAAGTTGATTCATTTATGTCTATGCTTTTTGTAAATTGTCCATTTTTTTTCTGGTAAAATAAAGATAGGTACATTTTCATTTTGCTCATATTAATGCGCTGCTGTTAGATATTTAAATATTTCAACACCTTTTCTTGGTTGCATGTCTCCTGATCCACATCTAATTTTGAATGACCCCCACCCCCCCCACGACAACCACTAGCCTGATGTGATTCACTGTTGTTCATCAAGTCTGCTAGAAGAAAAACGGATTATAAATCAGAAAACTACCTCAAAATAATTATAGGAAAGGGTATTTCTGTTACCAAAGTCTTAAGAGGTGGGACAATATATGGTTTTACAACAGAATCAAAATGAATGATAGTGATCTCATTTATTACAATTGTCATAAATACATTGTTTTCGGTAAGTTATCTCTGCTAGGTCTGGTTCTGAATAGTTAACTTTATATTGACTGGTACAAAATATTGCAGGTTTAGTGACATTTAGTGCACTTTTGCAACCACAATGCAAATATGTATACGATATTTAAATTTAAATCCAAATTTACAAAAATAGCTGATTTTTTTTTGTTTCTTCTCTATATATTTTGTTGATGTATTTTCAGTGGGTCCAATCAAGTGAAAGTGAACATCAACATGAAAAAGTAAATTTACACACATCATTTATTTAGGTAAATATCTCTATTTTATGGAAATGTTATCTTTTTTAAAATATCTCTTGTATAAAACATTTCGAATTTTATTGATTACACTTACACCATAACCATAGTTCAAATTTGTCACTAAAAATCATATCTAAACAATTTGAAAAGTTATTTAATTTGTTGGTTATATAGATCATTGTTAAATTTTAAGATTTATTTTATGGATATTATTGATATTTATGAGTCTGAACATTTGTGAGTTGCTTAAAAAACCTGCCCTTGTTTTACCACAATTATACCAATTTTCAATTTTAAAGTCACTAAAAGTGTATACTTGAGTGAAACTTTCAGAAAGTAATGATCATTTGATACATTTTGGTTGATGCGTTCAATGGCAAAGAGACGTCCATGTTTTACCACATTCTCACGTCAATAAAACAGACTTATTAATATTTTAATCTCAAATTTATTTTCAGCATAGTTGAACATAATATCTAAAATTTTATATCAATTTCTGTTTAGAACTGCATGTTTTGAATGTTTCCATAAAGTAAAAAAAAACAATAAAACATCAGTTTCAAGTCCATGAGTGACCAAGCAGTAATATTAAAGTGCTTAGAAATCCATATTTAAATGTCTATAATGCATGTTTTTAAGTTACTCTGCTTACATGAGGCTGCTTAATGGGACCTTGTGAATATGTCTGTTTTTCTATCCTCTGCATTTTATCTATGTATTTGCTGCTGTCAGTTGTGCAATTTCTCAATGGTGGGATCAATAAAGTCTTACCTTATCTATTGCTTGCATATATACATACATACATATATATATATATATATATATATATATATATATATATATATATATATATATATATATATATATATATATATATGAAAATGTACAATTTATTAAGACATGTTTTCTACTTGTTGTGTAATATTTAATACAATTATTATACAGATAATCTAAAAAACAAAATGTAGTACATTTAGTTTAATGGAATAATTAGGCTATTATGATTGAGCAAAACACTGTACTTCAAACAGTTATAGGAAAGGCTGTTTCTGCTGCCAGAGCTAAAAAAGAGAGACAATAGATGAATGAAATGAACGTTCTTTCAGTAAACACTGCTTTAAATTTCATGAGAGTGCTTGATTTGGTGTGGTTTTAGATTTGATTTGCACTGGGTTTGATTCTTGGACACTGTTACAATTACTTTCAGCTCTGATTTAGTAGAGGGGCCATACGCTCTGCTATGTTTTCTGTGTGTAGTCTCTACTAAATGCCTCGGTTTTTGTACACAGGAGCACCTTGGTCAGCAAAGAACCAGAGAGTATGCTTGCTCATATGTTTCGAGAGAAAGGTAAGCTATGATTTCTTAGATGAACTGCATCTCATTCTGGAGACCCATTTGCATAAAACCTTATCTCAAATGTGTTTGTCTCAGATGTGTGGGGAAACAAGCAGGATGAACATGGGGCTTATTTAATTGACCGCAGCCCTGAATACTTTGAACCTATTCTCAACTACTTAAGGCATGGGCAGCTCATTATCAATGAAGGCATCAATATACGAGGTGAGTTTGACTGTGTTTTATTGAATCACTAACTGTTCCATCTGAATTAAAATGCCAAATTTGTTTTCTCGAGGGGAATAAAAATCTATTTGTTGTTCCAGGTGTCCTGGAAGAAGCTCGGTTCTTTGGGATCGAGCAGCTTGCTGAACAGCTTGAAGTAGCAATCAAGGTAATGTGAAGTCTGGAATGTGGTTAATTTGGTAAAATGGAGTGTCTCGTGGCTGTACTGACTCGCATGCTTATCTTCAAACTAGAACTCGCAACCACCTGAGGACCATTCGCCCATTTCACGGAAGGAATTTGTTCGTTTTCTTCTGGCAACACCTACCAAGTCAGAGCTTCGCTGCCAGGTCCAGAAAGTTAAACCTATTTTCACTGTTCTGTCCCATAATTTAACCATCAACATACTTAACCAATCATTCTTCTATATCTATTTTTAGGGTCTTAATTTCAGTGGGGCTGATTTGTCCCGACTTGATTTGCGTTACATCAATTTCAAGATGGCTAATCTTAGCCGCTGCAATCTGACACATGCCAATTTATGTTGTTCCAATCTGGAAAGGGCTGATCTTTCTGGAGCCAATCTGGATGTAAGTCCTAAAACTTTTTCCTTGGTGTGACTAAATGATTTATGCCCACATGCATTATTTATAGAGGCACAGTGAGGACAGCATCTCATTCTGGAGATGCAAATGGTGTCTATTTTTGCCTGAATCGCTTATGATATTTTTAATAGCTGGATTTTCTACTCAAGGACAACAAGCTTGGGCTTTTGTTATTTTGGCATTTCATACTTCCTACCACTCAGAGGTGTGGAGGAAGGGCCGTTCTCTTCTCTAATATGTTTTACCCATGTCACACAGCTCCATTTTTTTTCTGTTTATTTAATTTACATGAATTCAAATAATATCTGTAAATTCATAAAAACTAATGGCTGTTCATGAACATTTTGATTTTTCTTTTTAAGGGTGCCAACTTACAAGGAGTGAAGATGCTCTGCTCAAATGCTGAAGGTGCTTCTCTTAAAGGATGCAACTTTGAAGATCCATCTGGACTGAAGGCAAATCTGGAAGGTAGTTTTTCCCCAATACTTTATTAAATAGAGTACTTTGCATATTTCTATATTTGAATATATATGCTTGTCAACAAGCTTTAATAAGTCTTTTGTTCTCAGGTGCAAACCTGAAGGGAGTTGATATGGAGGGAAGCCAAATGACTGGCATCAACCTGCGTGTGGCCACTCTCAAAAATGCAAAGCTGAAGAACTGTAACCTGCGGGGAGCCACTTTAGCAGGGACTGATCTGGAGGTGGGTTGAATCTGCCGAAAAGGATTATATCTAAAACGAGTCATTAAAGAAGTCACGTTGAACCTTATGACAGTGTGCCAATATGGTAGCATCCAGAATCCATAAAGGATGAAACACGGCATATTTATTTATGGTTCATCATCAAATTTTACCTAAAGTGAAACTCACTGTTATCCATTTTGTGTTATCCAGTTAGTGCATACATCATTGGATTTCACTGTCAAGATTAAGGGAATACTATTTAGAAAACTGGAATTTGAGACATGCAATATAATACTTGTATGTTTTTTAGTGTGTAGTCCTCCCAAAAGAGGTGTTTTCAGTATCTGAAATTATGAACCCGCTTATGAACAGTTTATGTCTACAGAGGGTGTGACCATGTTTTTACAGTTGCTCAGAACAGACTCTATTTTGTTTTACTGTTTTTCTGATTGCACTAAATATCACAGTCCACAGTGTTTGAGTGTGGATCAGAGTTAATATTCCCAAATGCTAACATTTGTAAATGGTAAACAGTAGCCCTAATGGGAAGACTTTTGTATTGTTCATGGCCACCATAAGGGAGGGTTGGTTAAGGGATGTCCAGACAGTTAAAGTCTACAACTTCAAAACTAGATGTAATCAAATATTATGTATTGACCAGACAAACATATATGTTGGGTAGATTTAACTTTGATTGTCTGTGTAGTCATTTTAATTTTTTTGAAAAATAAATTAGGCAAAATGCATCCTTAAAATGTGCGTATTTTTAAGTAAATCATATGACATTGCTCCACTGGCTTAGATCCCTCTCATCCTCTCTGTTTTGTCTTTTCTGTTTTTGTAGAACTGTGATCTTTCTGGTTGTGACTTACAAGAAGCCAACTTAAGAGGGTCCAATGTGAAAGGAGCCATTTTTGAGGAGATGCTGACCCCTCTGCACATGTCCCAGAGTGTCAGATAACTCAGCAGATGTCTGCCAATCCAGTCTGACCTCTTAATTGCTTTCTTCCTCCAGCCTCTCCCATATTCCAGCACTATCTGACTCTCTGTTCACAGATAGTTATATGCACATCCCTGGCATTCCACCTATATTATGTTAGCTTTAAATATCTTGCACTAGAATTTATCCAGGGTTGCCCATGTATGTTTGTATGGTAGGATGTTTCTAAATGTTTAGCTATGTCTGCATGTATCACCAAAACAAAATAATCTTCAGTATGTATATGTGTGTGGATGAAATCCATTCACTGTACTCATATTATATTTTACATAATTTATATTCAACCCGTATTACTTGACATGTTAGTGGGAGTCCAATCTAGACCATTAATAGTAAAGTTCAGAGGCCTCGAGCTTTACTGCACACTGCTGCAGCAGAAATGAAATGGGTCACTTATCAATAACTGTGTTCTTAAACAATTCTCTTAAGTATGTACCGTAACTTAATTTTGCTGGATACAACCCGTTAAAAAGAAAGTAATGCAAGCCAAAGCCATACAACAGCACAGTCTAAAAGGCTAAAAGTGCTGTGATTGCACCATAAAACTATGCGACAAGCTAGTTTTAAACTAAGCTTGGGTATGCAATACATGTTTTACAGCTGTGAGGTTTTTTCTGTTCCTTTGAACTATTGTGTTCTTAAAAGCTTTTCCTTGTTTTGTGCTCTGTGAATCTACCTCTTGTTTTTGTGTTGTTGTTTTTTTTTTTTTTAATTCAGTGTGTGAGCGATTCACAATTGCATGTATTTGACTGTGCCGCTGCTTATTGTAAAGATCATATATGTAACTCATTATCTGCAAAACACATTATGAGGAAATAATCCAAGTTTGTGCTTTAACAGAAGATCATTCAGGCAATCAGTGTTCATGCTGTCGAGGTGCATTCGCTTGGAGTCATGCTTCTCGTATATCACTTATTCATGCTTCAAACTATTTGCACAAGCATATGTTTAACTTGTAACATGTTATACCTTTTCACCAGAAATTTTGGTGCGTGTAATCTTATGTAAATCAAATCCAGTGCTTCCAAAAAAAAAAAAAATCACGACCAGAATAGACCAATGTTGTCACTTGTTTCGTTAAGGAACAGTCTGACTTTAGATTTTACTGCTGCATGTGTGAAAAGTTAAATTTGTCTCAACTGGTGACATTTCTTTAGCTGTAGCACCAAGCTGCTCACATTGAATACTATTTACTCAGTTCAATATTAGGTACCCAGCCTGTGAGAATGACTGATGAAGGCAATCACATTGTATTTTTCACCTTGAGCGTGAAAATCTATTGAAGAGCTATGGTTTATTTATTGTAATGCATTTCACTGATTGCAAAGGTTGGTTTTTGTGTGAGATGGGGGTATGGTGAATTCTCCCTGTCTATGAATATTGCACTTGACCGTGGAAATATATTTCCACAAATGACTGTTATAAATAAACTGCTCTGAAGAAGATCCCATTTTCACCTCATGTTGTTTATGTAATCTATCATGTTTCAACATGAATATTGAGTGTGTTATGGAGGAAACACAAAATGCCATTCTGAGTTTCCAGATCTTAATCCCACTGGAAAGTGATCAAGACAGAAGTTGGATGGTCACAAGCATCAAACAAAGCCAAACTGTTTGGATCTCTGTGCCAGGAGGGGCATAAATTAACCAGCAGTACAGTGTGAAATGCTGGTGGAAAGCATTGCAACACATGAAAACTGACAAATACTGACATCTGAACTCTGTCAGTTTAAAACACCAGTATGTCAATAAACTTTGTTCTATTTAATATTTAATATAAACATATTAATTCAAAAAACATACCTAAAAAACACAGCTGTAATTTAAAATTTCTACCCAATAGTTTCTTGATTATTTTCAGATTGGTGTGTGACTAAAACAGTTGTTTAATTTGTTGGGCTGCCTTTAAATGTCCTTATAGGATACATTCTTATATTTTTGTTTGTCCATCTGTCATCACATTTTTGCAAAAGCTACTAAACCAATTTCCATGACGTTTTCAGGAAAGGTGGTCCAGATTATATATCATAAACCTTTGGTGAATGTAGTTCAAAGATCAAGGTTACAGTCACCACATGTGATAAGAAATAAGGCAAATCAGGTGAAACTGTTTGTGAGGGGGCAGGGTTTGTTGTGCCTGGTACCACTTGTTCTGTTAATTTATTGTCTTCTTGTGTTGCTGCATATTTGAATTTATCTCACAATTGTCCGTCCATCTATCTATCTACACAGGTCCATTCATTTTTTACTTAGCTCTTGCATTGATGGTTGGATATTTTTTATTTTTATTTGAACATTTAAAAAACGGAAAAGAAAAAGAAAACATACAATAAAAAAAAAAGACAACACAAGCATTTTCAAAAGGAGTGGGTGGAAGTTAACACTTATAAAATCCCACCCGTTCTTACTGTATCAAGAACACTATATTCATTAACTATATCGGATATATATACATACATAAAGATAGAAATGGCAACCATAAACAAGAATAAATACAGAAACAGCAACACTCAATAATAATAATAATAATAATGAATAATAATAATGAATAATTAGTGGAATTTGTGGAAAAAGAAATGAAACACAAACAAAATTAAACCAAAAATGAAAAAAACTATGTAACGCCTTTTCTGGCC